>CAJVQC010001163.1:0-10706 GCA_910592285.1 Racocetra persica
GTCTTGATTTTTTTGAAAATTTAACTTTTACCTATCCTAATGTCATTATTGCTGAATTTATTTCGTAGACGGGTAAAGATGAGGTGGTTCTTAGGCGCACTATCGGCTTAAAAAAGGAAGATTATTCCTTAGATAAAAAAACTGCGACGTATGTTGTATTTATTTAACGTATGAATTGCTTTATCTTTTGTAAAATTAATACTATGCTTCGCTATAGGAAAAATGATGTAATGAATTTACTTGAAAGTGCCGGATTTTCTCGTTCCAATCCTTATTACATTGTCCCACAAGGAAGGGTAAGGGATGATTTGTAGATATGATACGTTCTGCATCATTGAAAGCTATATTTCCAATTCCTATTTTTTATGTGACGTATATATTGTGGTAATTTCATAAAATACTTAGATCACTGCTTTGACGAATGCTAAAGATCCAGAACGATTGCAATTATTAAAAGAAGTTGCTGGCACAAGGGTATATGAACAACGGAGACAAGAGAGCATGAAAATCATCGAAGAAACAGGTTATTCCTTTATTATCCGTCAATGTGAACAAATTAGATAAGTTTATTAAAACATCTATTCGCTCCCTTAAAGATTCTAAAAGATCAAAGATCGAAGAACTTCTCACTTACATTGAAGAACGTCTTGAAGAACTTGAAGAAGAAAAAGAGGAACTGAAAAATTTTCAAGAAATGGATCGTGAAAGACGGTGCTTGGAATATTCAATATTTCATCGTGAACAGACTGATATACTTCGTCAGTTGGCCGAGGTTTGTATTGCATTTGCATTGACACAATATATATAATAGTTTCCTAAATTTAATATTTTTAATATGACGTCCAAAATTGATAGATGGATGAACAACGGGAAAAAGGTGTCCATGGTTCGAATCAACAAAACATGGAATTCAATGATCTTGAGCAAGAGATTACAGTGAGCTACAGTATTATTTCTCATTAAAGCTACGTAACATTAGATTTATATAAACTTTATCATCGTTCAGAACATTGAGCGTGAAATGGCAGAACTCCAAGAAAAAATTGAACTCTTGAGAGTGGAAAAGAGGGAGCTTGATGAAGACATGCAAGAACAGATTAAAGTCCACGCACAAATTGAGTTGGCAATTAAAGATATGGAAGACACCGCACAACAAAATAAAGAAACAAAAGTTTGTGATTTATATTACATTGATTTAAGTCTCTGAACAGTCATAAATAATAATCGCAAATTCCAAATCAATAAATAGAGAAGAAGAGAGTTGGAATTACGAAATATAAAAATGAATATAGATCAAAAAGAAGCAGAGCTGGATAGCATAATACCAATTTATGAAAAGGAGGTTACTGAAGAAGCTACAATAAAGGAAAGGTGTTGTATTAAAAGACAGCAGCTATTTGTTATTTTTCCACTTATGTTAATAATGTCCAATGTAGATTGGATGAATCTGAATTGCACCGTCAAGCGCTCTACTCTAAACAAGGGCGTAGTTCACAGTTTCGTTCGAAAGCGGAAAGGGATAAGTGGTTAAGAAAAGAAATAAAAGAGATCGATGACACAATGATTGCACAAAAACAACAGGTATAATAGAATTGATTGAAATCATTTGATTTTATGATAATTTTTTACCTTTACGCTATGCAATTTTTTTCTCAGGCTGATGAGCTAGAAAGCCAAATACGAGATATTTCGGAAAGTATAGACAGAGTGAATAATGAAATATACGATACAAGGAATAAGCTAGAACAGCGAAAAACGACTATTGAAGAATTGGGCAATGAATACAATGACTTAAAGTCTCAACGAGATAAATTAATAGATCAACGAAAGTTTGTATTTTTTTTTTTTGATTTATAAAGTTAATCGTTGTAACCTTTGTTATATTGGTATGGATTATGTTCGTGTATAAATAGGGAACTATGGAAAGAAGATGCGCAATTAGAGACAAAATTGGTCAATGCACGAGAGCAATGGAAAAAATATGAGAGAGCCTTAGCTAGTTCCATGGATAAGGTATTTTTAGTTTCGTCATTTGAATGTTTATTTAATAATATTAAAGTTGATCTGATTAATTTATATTAAAGAAAACCAACAATGGACTGAATTCTGTGAAATGTATCACCGAACAGTTTAGGATTGAAGGAGTTTATGGGCCACTTTACGAATTGTTTGAATGCACAAATAATTCTATGTGGACAGCAGTAGAAGTCACTGCTGGACAAAGGTTTGAAATTATCCGTGATTTTACCTTCGGAAATGTATTAATTTTCCCATATTTTGATTATTTTATATTATTACCACATTATTGTAGTTTGTTCCATGTAGTTGTTGATACAGATGACACAGCTACTAGAATTTTAGATGCTCTCAATCGTGAACAAAATGGGCGTGTAACCTTTGTGCCGTTAAATCGGTTGAGAACTAAGAATTATGATTACCCTGAGTCTGAAGAGTTTTTACCCATGGTCAATGTTGTCGAATTTGATAAAACGTATACAAAAGCAATAGTACAAGTAATAAACAAAAATTCCTTAGGATTATATTAGATTCTGATAACCACTTTAATATTATTAAATATTCTTTTCTCTACGGTAAATGAATTGCGAATAAAAATATTCGATCAGGTGTTTGGTCGTACTATAATTTGCAATGACTTAGAAACGGCATCTAAGTTATCTCGAGAATACGATTTGAATGGTATTACATTGGATGGTTTGTGTAGTTTTGGTTTAAATTATAATGTGACATAATTACCATTCTTATTATTATTATATATTCAAATACTTACCGGATAGATTTCATTTAGGTGATCAAGTTGACAGAAAAGGTGTGCTTACCGGTGGATATCATGACGTTCGTCGCAGGAGGCTAGAAGCAGCAACAAATATGAAAAAATGGAGAAAAGAATACACAGACCTGGAACAGCGATCCAGAGTAGTGAAAAGCGAAATAACTAATATCCTTTTTGAATGAAATCAATTTTACATTATTATAAATCACTTGTTATCTTTCACTTATTTTATTGCTATACGTCTAGATCAACAAATCACACAAAAATTGAATGCAATACAGAATGTTGAGGCTAAAAGACGACAAGCTCAAGATAGTCGTGATCCTCTTATGTTCGAATTGAATTCAAAAATAAAGGAGGAGGCAAATTTGAAAGAGTCAAAAAGCAACAAAGTAACTTTTGACTTAAAAATTTCAATATTTTAATGCATTTGCAAGCAGTCGCTAATATAAATTTCAACAGGAAAAATCATTGTTGAATATTCAAAGCAGTATTAAGATGTTAAATGCACAAAAGCAAGCTCACCAAGCGGAAATGAGTACTGAACTGGCCCAAAATCTAACTCTACAAGAGCAACAGCGACTTGAAAGGTTGAATGTTGAAGTTGAGCAGTTGAGTGAAAAATTATACAAGCTGTCGACATCAAGATCTGAGGTTCGTAAAGGATCGTATTCATTTATGATAATTTCATTCTTGTCTTATACCGATTTTGCGAACTCAGCTTGAGGGACGGAAAAATGTATTGGAGAATGAATTGGATGCGAATTTGAAAAGGCGCTACGAAGAGTTATTAATTCAAATTGATAGTCTAACTACAAGCGAAGATGATCAAATCCGCAATAACAAAAATGAAATCGAGGAACTCATTAACGAAATGTCTAATCGGTCGAAAGGTAAATGGTTTTTTTGGTCCAATGACTACTATATTTCCGCCTATGAGTGTTATTTCGAATTTTGGCCCGAATTAACTTAATTTAAGCCAAAATTCGAAATTACACACCTTCGCGTGATTACGCGAAAATACGGTATAGCAATAAAATTTAATTAACATTCTGAATATATTATATAGAAATCGAGATAGAATTGCAAGACCTCTCGACGGAACTAAGTCAGAAGACTTCTAAATCCGAAGCATTAAAAGTTAGTTTTCTCTCTGTGTATCTGTAAATCAAATGTTGTACAGGTTTTTTTACTTAGTTAACTTTTGTTAGACTGAACAAAGCAATCGGCAGCAAAAGTTGGAGCGGCAGCAAAAGAATGTCGACAAATTTCTTTCAAAAAGGAAATTATTGTTACAGAAGAAGGATGAATGCACTAAAAATATTCGTGAACTTGGTGCACTACCAGAAGAGGCGTTTGAAAAGTATAAAAATACAGACCCTACAAAGGTGCGTTTAAATTCGTAATTTAGAATGAATGATACAATGTTGACTTTATTTCCGTTTCTTTTTTTTTTTTTTTTTAGCTTCTGAAACAATTGCATAAAGTAAATGAGGGTTTGAAAAAGTACAGTCATGTTAACAAGAAAGCATTTGAGCAATATAACAATTTCACCAAGCAGAGAGACACACTTACGAAAAGAAAGGACGAATTAGATCAATCAAAGAGGGTAGTTACTATATTACATACCTATTTGTCATATATTAGCCATTAATCCCTTTTTCAATTAGGCTATAAATGATCTAATAACCGTATTAGATCAGCGAAAGGATGAAGCAATTGAACGTACTTTCAAACAGGTAGCAAAGTATTTTGCTGAAATATTTGAAAAACTGGTACCTGCGGGACGAGGGCAATTAATAATGCAAAAAAGAAATGCCAAGGTAGCGTATTTATTTGTATTTATATACATATATATAGATTATACGGATATTGTTAAGCTCTCATTGAATTTTATATGCAAATATTTGGGTGTCACCAAGTGAAAACTAGGAAGTCTAAAAGAGAAATGCGGGTTTTTAACCTATCTGATTAGAATATTTAATATTGTATTTTATTTATTTATTGACAATATATATTTATCAAATTTGTCGCTCAGGAACAAATGGAAGATGTCGATGAACGGGAAGATCGTGAAGGTGGATCTGTAGATAGCTATACTGGTGTTGCAATCAAGGTACAATACTGACTCACCTATCAAACTAAACTTCCTGTATATAAATTCTGTCTATGCATCATTTTTGCCATTCAAGGTCTCGTTTAACAGTAAAACAGACGAAGGCCTTCGTATGCAACAACTGTCTGGTGGACAAAAATCTTTGGTTGCACTCACCCTAATATTTGCAATACAACGATGCGATCCAGCGCCTTTTTATTTATTTGATGAGATTGATGCTGCGCTTGACGCACAATATCGTACTGCTGTTGCATGTATGTAATTATTACTATCTATATGTCATTGATTTTATTTCATCTAAAAACAAATTTTTTCTTCAATAGCGATGATCCATGAATTGAGTGAAAATGGGCAATTTATTACTACAACTTTCCGCCCAGAAATGCTTACAAATGCCGATAAATTTTATGGCGTAACATTTTCAAATAAAGTTTCACGTATTAGTGTTATAACTAAGGAGGATGCGCTTAATTTTATCACACAGGTAAGAGTTGATAATTTACATCTCGGATTATCTATTATAAGTAATTCTTATTCATTTGTGTTATAACAGGTAGAGACGATCAATTAGGGAATGATCGTAAAAATTTTTTTGATGAAATAAAATCAATGACATATAGATAGTAATAATTACATACATGCAACAGCAGTACGATATTGTGCGTCAAGCGCAGCATCAATCTCATCAAATAAATAAAAAGGCGCTGGATCGCATCGTTGTATTGCAAATATTAGGGTGAGTGCAACCAAAGATTTTTGTCCACCAGACAGTTGTTGCATACGAAGGCCTTCGTCTGTTTTACTGTTAAACGAGACCTTGAATGGCAAAAATGATGCATAGACAGAATTTATATACAGGAAGTTTAGTTTGATAGGTGAGTCAGTATTGTACCTTGATTGCAACACCAGTATAGCTATCTACAGATCCACCTTCACGATCTTCCCGTTCATCGACATCTTCCATTTGTTCCTGAGCGACAAATTTGATAAATATATATTGTCAATAAATAAATAAAATACAATATTAAATATTCTAATCAGATAGGTTAAAAACCCGCATTTCTCTTTTAGACTTCCTAGTTTTCACTTGGTGACACCCAAATATTTGCATATAAAATTCAATGAGAGCTTAACAATATCCGTATAATCTATATATATGTATATAAATACAAATAAATACGCTACCTTGGCATTTCTTTTTTGCATTATTAATTGCCCTCGTCCCGCAGGTACCAGTTTTTCAAATATTTCAGCAAAATACTTTGCTACCTGTTTGAAAGTACGTTCAATTGCTTCATCCTTTCGCTGATCTAATACGGTTATTAGATCATTTATAGCCTAATTGAAAAAGGGATTAATGGCTAATATATGACAAATAGGTATGTAATATAGTAACTACCCTCTTTGATTGATCTAATTCGTCCTTTCTTTTCGTAAGTGTGTCTCTCTGCTTGGTGAAATTGTTATATTGCTCAAATGCTTTCTTGTTAACATGACTGTACTTTTTCAAACCCTCATTTACTTTATGCAATTGTTTCAGAAGCTAAAAAAAAAAAAAAAAAGAAACGGAAATAAAGTCAACATTGTATCATTCATTCTAAATTACGAATTTAAACGCACCTTTGTAGGGTCTGTATTTTTATACTTTTCAAACGCCTCTTCTGGTAGTGCACCAAGTTCACGAATATTTTTAGTGCATTCATCCTTCTTCTGTAACAATAATTTCCTTTTTGAAAGAAATTTGTCGACATTCTTTTGCTGCCGCTCCAACTTTTGCTGCCGATTGCTTTGTTCAGTCTAACAAAAGTTAACTAAGTAAAAAAACCTGTACAACATTTGATTTACAGATACACAGAGAGAAAACTAACTTTTAATGCTTCGGATTTAGAAGTCTTCTGACTTAGTTCCGTCGAGAGGTCTTGCAATTCTATCTCGATTTCTATATAATATATTCAGAATGTTAATTAAATTTTATTGCTATACCGTATTTTCGCGTAATCACGCGAAGGTGTGTAATTTCGAATTTTGGCTTAAATTAAGTTAATTCGGGCCAAAATTCGAAATAACACTCATAGGCGGAAATATAGTAGTCATTGGACCAAAAAAACCATTTACCTTTCGACCGATTAGACATTTCGTTAATGAGTTCCTCGATTTCATTTTTGTTATTGCGGATTTGATCATCTTCGCTTGTAGTTAGACTATCAATTTGAATTAATAACTCTTCGTAGCGCCTTTTCAAATTCGCATCCAATTCATTCTCCAATACATTTTTCCGTCCCTCAAGCTGAGTTCGCAAAATCGGTATAAGACAAGAATGAAATTATCATAAATGAATACGATCCTTTACGAACCTCAGATCTTGATGTCGACAGCTTGTATAATTTTTCACTCAACTGCTCAACTTCAACATTCAACCTTTCAAGTCGCTGTTGCTCTTGTAGAGTTAGATTTTGGGCCAGTTCAGTACTCATTTCCGCTTGGTGAGCTTGCTTTTGTGCATTTAACATCTTAATACTGCTTTGAATATTCAACAATGATTTTTCCTGTTGAAATTTATATTAGCGACTGCTTGCAAATGCATTAAAATATTGAAATTTTTAAGTCAAAAGTTACTTTGTTGCTTTTTGACTCTTTCAAATTTGCCTCCTCCTTTATTTTTGAATTCAATTCGAACATAAGAGGATCACGACTATCTTGAGCTTGTCGTCTTTTAGCCTCAACATTCTGTATTGCATTCAATTTTTGTGTGATTTGTTGATCTAGACGTATAGCAATAAAATAAGTGAAAGATAACAAGTGATTTATAATAATGTAAAATTGATTTCATTCAAAAAGGATATTAGTTATTTCGCTTTTCACTACTCTGGATCGCTGTTCCAGGTCTGTGTATTCTTTTCTCCATTTTTTCATATTTGTTGCTGCTTCTAGCCTCCTGCGACGAACGTCATGATATCCACCGGTAAGCACACCTTTTCTGTCAACTTGATCACCTAAATGAAATCTATCCGGTAAGTATTTGAATATATAATAATAATAAGAATGGTAATTATGTCACATTATAATTTAAACCAAAACTACACAAACCATCCAATGTAATACCATTCAAATCGTATTCTCGAGATAACTTAGATGCCGTTTCTAAGTCATTGCAAATTATAGTACGACCAAACACCTGATCGAATATTTTTATTCGCAATTCATTTACCGTAGAGAAAAGAATATTTAATAATATTAAAGTGGTTATCAGAATCTAATATAATCCTAAGGAATTTTTGTTTATTACTTGTACTATTGCTTTTGTATACGTTTTATCAAATTCGACAACATTGACCATGGGTAAAAACTCTTCAGACTCAGGGTAATCATAATTCTTAGTTCTCAACCGATTTAACGGCACAAAGGTTACACGCCCATTTTGTTCACGATTGAGAGCATCTAAAATTCTAGTAGCTGTGTCATCTGTATCAACAACTACATGGAACAAACTACAATAATGTGGTAATAATATAAAATAATCAAAATATGGGAAAATTAATACATTTCCGAAGGTAAAATCACGGATAATTTCAAACCTTTGTCCAGCAGTGACTTCTACTGCTGTCCACATAGAATTATTTGTGCATTCAAACAATTCGTAAAGTGGCCCATAAACTCCTTCAATCCTAAACTGTTCGGTGATACATTTCACAGAATTCAGTCCATTGTTGGTTTTCTTTAATATAAATTAATCAGATCAACTTTAATATTATTAAATAAACATTCAAATGACGAAACTAAAAATACCTTATCCATGGAACTAGCTAAGGCTCTCTCATATTTTTTCCATTGCTCTCGTGCATTGACCAATTTTGTCTCTAATTGCGCATCTTCTTTCCATAGTTCCCTATTTATACACGAACATAATCCATACCAATATAACAAAGGTTACAACGATTAACTTTATAAATCAAAAAAAAAAAATACAAACTTTCGTTGATCTATTAATTTATCTCGTTGAGACTTTAAGTCATTGTATTCATTGCCCAATTCTTCAATAGTCGTTTTTCGCTGTTCTAGCTTATTCCTTGTATCGTATATTTCATTATTCACTCTGTCTATACTTTCCGAAATATCTCGTATTTGGCTTTCTAGCTCATCAGCCTGAGAAAAAAATTGCATAGCGTAAAGGTAAAAAATTATCATAAAATCAAATGATTTCAATCAATTCTATTATACCTGTTGTTTTTGTGCAATCATTGTGTCATCGATCTCTTTTATTTCTTTTCTTAACCACTTATCCCTTTCCGCTTTCGAACGAAACTGTGAACTACGCCCTTGTTTAGAGTAGAGCGCTTGACGGTGCAATTCAGATTCATCCAATCTACATTGGACATTATTAACATAAGTGGAAAAATAACAAATAGCTGCTGTCTTTTAATACAACACCTTTCCTTTATTGTAGCTTCTTCAGTAACCTCCTTTTCATAAATTGGTATTATGCTATCCAGCTCTGCTTCTTTTTGATCTATATTCATTTTTATATTTCGTAATTCCAACTCTCTTCTTCTCTATTTATTGATTTGGAATTTGCGATTATTATTTATGACTGTTCAGAGACTTAAATCAATGTAATATAAATCACAAACTTTTGTTTCTTTATTTTGTTGTGCGGTGTCTTCCATATCTTTAATTGCCAACTCAATTTGTGCGTGGACTTTAATCTGTTCTTGCATGTCTTCATCAAGCTCCCTCTTTTCCACTCTCAAGAGTTCAATTTTTTCTTGGAGTTCTGCCATTTCACGCTCAATGTTCTGAACGATGATAAAGTTTATATAAATCTAATGTTACGTAGCTTTAATGAGAAATAATACTGTAGCTCACTGTAATCTCTTGCTCAAGATCATTGAATTCCATGTTTTGTTGATTCGAACCATGGACACCTTTTTCCCGTTGTTCATCCATCTATCAATTTTGGACGTCATATTAAAAATATTAAATTTAGGAAACTATTATATATATTGTGTCAATGCAAATGCAATACAAACCTCGGCCAACTGACGAAGTATATCAGTCTGTTCACGATGAAATATTGAATATTCCAAGCACCGTCTTTCACGATCCATTTCTTGAAAATTTTTCAGTTCCTCTTTTTCTTCTTCAAGTTCTTCAAGACGTTCTTCAATGTAAGTGAGAAGTTCTTCGATCTTTGATCTTTTAGAATCTTTAAGGGAGCGAATAGATGTTTTAATAAACTTATCTAATTTGTTCACATTGACGGATAATAAAGGAATAACCTGTTTCTTCGATGATTTTCATGCTCTCTTGTCTCCGTTGTTCATATACCCTTGTGCCAGCAACTTCTTTTAATAATTGCAATCGTTCTGGATCTTTAGCATTCGTCAAAGCAGTGATCTAAGTATTTTATGAAATTACCACAATATATACGTCACATAAAAAATAGGAATTGGAAATATAGCTTTCAATGATGCAGAACGTATCATATCTACAAATCATCCCTTACCCTTCCTTGTGGGACAATGTAATAAGGATTGGAACGAGAAAATCCGGCACTTTCAAGTAAATTCATTACATCATTTTTCCTATAGCGAAGCATAGTATTAATTTTACAAAAGATAAAGCAATTCATACGTTAAATAAATACAACATACGTCGCAGTTTTTTTATCTAAGGAATAATCTTCCTTTTTTAAGCCGATAGTGCGCCTAAGAACCACCTCATCTTTACCCGTCTACGAAATAAATTCAGCAATAATGACATTAGGATAGGTAAAAGTTAAATTTTCAAAAAAATCAAGAC
>CAJVQC010001164.1:0-10705 GCA_910592285.1 Racocetra persica
TGGTTGAATTTGGTCAGGTATAGGCCGAGTAATCTTCATTCAAATTTTAGATATCTATAAAAAAAAACTGTAGCTAAATTTTTTTTTAACTTTTAATGAATGTTTCTCAACAACTACTATACAAATTCAGTAAATTTTTTTTTATTTTAATTCTATAAACTCTTAGAATTAAAATAAAAAAAATTTCATTGAATTTGGATAGATGGTTGTCGAGAAATCTTTGCTTGAAGTTTAGAAAAAGAAAATTTTGTCTGATTTTAGTTCTTTTTCAAAGATATTCTAATTTCTTTTAAACTTCTAGCAAAGATATCTCGATAACCACTAAACCAAATTCAATATTTTTTTATTTTGATTCTGCAAAAATACAGGGATTAAAATAACAAATTTTTACCGAATTTGGTCAAGTAGTTACTGAGAAACCTTGGCTAGAAGTTAAAATTTTTGGATGATCGCTAAATTTTGATTGGTCGTGCGAAATTTTTTAGGTTGGTATACGCTAGGTGATTGGTTAGAAATCAGAGGTTACTGGTCAAACCCCGAAAAACCTGAAACTTATAGCAAATAATCATTATTGTTAATCATCAGCGGGATAATTAAATTTCGGGATTTTAACCTGTAACCAGAGTTCTAGGCTCGAACATAGTCGGCTAAGGATTTAGTCAAATCGAAAGGCTACGTACAAACACTAGTTTGAATACACAGATACAGCAAATTTTTATTTTAAACTACCTGGTTCTGGTTAAAATTTATTTGCATACGATTTTCTGTGTATATATCACACAGTAGAAATAACGTATATTTTCTGTGGGTATATTAATATAGTAAATGTATACATCATAACAAAATAAAGGTTATCTATATACAAATCAATATAAAATATAATGACACTTGCATGAAATATAATAATTGTAGGTTGTGATAATTTTTGTACAAAATCAACATCAAATATGAATGAATAATATTATAACACCCAAAATTAAACGAGCAATTTCCGAAATATTCCAATATTGGCCAGTGTTATACACTGCATTTACTATATGGAATGGTAATTTTCTTACATATCAGATTGTTTTTTTTTTCTTTAAATAATCTGTAATCACTTAAATATGTATGTTATTAGATAAAAATTAAACATAGATTTATAGTAAATTAATAGTTTTGATATTAAAAGTTCCCAATGGAGCAATGGACTGGAGCAGATGAAGATGCCAATGGAGCGCGGAAATACATTTAAGGTAGTATTATGCAATTTGTTTTGGCATTTCTGGCAACGGTGGTAGGGGATCCTCTTTCAATCTTTTTAGTATATCTTCAGCCCTAATTGCGATACTCATACTTCTAGAAACTCTTAGGTCTCCTCCCTCTTTGCCACCTTTTCCACCACGTTTCTTTGCTCGAGTTTCTAAATCTCCACCATCACGCAATTTTTCCAATAAGTTGTCCATTAAATGTTTGTCATCTGATTGAGCTGCCATTTGCACTCCTGTGCTCGGCTTAGCCAATTTCTTTCGTTGTTCAATCTCCTGTAAGTTTAAAAGCAGATATTTAAATAAATTAAATGTTGAACGTAATAGGCAATTGAATTTGAGAATAGAAATTACCTCTTTTCGCTTTTTAGCAGCTAATTCGCGGTCTCTTGTTGCTTTATTATCATTTCTAACCCGCTGTAATGAATAAATTAATATTAAAAATAAATATCGTCATTTTTGAACTTCACTGTGTATGATAAAAAAAAAAAACGACTACGCTAATATCCGGAGCATTAATTCGCGATAAAAATTTCTTTGATTATGCCAATTGGCTAAAAAGCCTTGAATCATTAATTGATGGAATCGATAACATTTTTGGCCTTTATCTTTCAATAAATTGTATTACTTGGATCTGGACAATAATAATAATACATACCTCAAAACTAGTGAGAAAAGTCTTAAATATTCCAAAGAATTCATCAGGTTTAGTGTTTTTGGGATCTTCTCCAAAGTATGCTACAACATCCTTATATGCAACTTCCATAGAAGTATATTCCATCTGTAAATCTTCAAACTTTTGTTGTGACTTTACAACAAACTCTTTCATTATTTCAGGGAATCTGTCATTTTTTTCTAATTCAACATCTTCTCCAAAATGTTTTTGTAATTCAACTGCTAGTTCGTTTAATTTTGTTCCCATTTGTCGATATTCGTTTGTCATTTCTTGTTGTGATACTAAAAAAGTGATTAAATAAATATTATAAAAAAATACTTATTAATGTATATGGTCTGTATTGAAAGGTTCAAAATAGGATTATCATACCTCTACAAGCAGATCCACATTCCGCTATCTCATCGACAAAACCCAATACATTAGGTAGTTTCGATTCAATTGTCTCAGCCAAAAAGTGTAATAAAGTAATTGATGAACTTTTCGCAGCCTTAGTATCCACGAGCTATATTACAGTCGACATTTTAAATTTGGAAAGGAAATATTAGTAATACAGCTCAAAATTACTAATTTATGAATAATTTTTATAACAGATGCTGAAATTTGGACTTATTAACATGAAATTTTAAAATTTTGGATACGTCTTTTTTTTTGCCTTTTTTTGTAGTTTGATTAAAATTTAGGGTTGGTGTTATTAAGAATATATTGGCTTATACTTTCAAAAAAGGATCACAAATTTCAGCACAAGCAACGACAAAAATGATTATAAATAATTACGCAACCTTATTAATACTTTGAATCTTAAATCCGAAAGCACCACCTTTGTTACCAGAACCATTCATATAATTTCCAATTAATAAAATAAACTAAAATAAATTATAAAATTATAAAAGAAATTTTAGCACAATAGAATTAATTAATAGGTTTAAAAATCGTCATATATATAATCCTTACGTTTAACAATTCTTTAAATTGCGCTGATTCTTTAAGTGCTATGGATGCATTCAATACTGATTTAATATCCTACAAAATAAATATTTTATGTAAACTTATTTAACAATCAAATCTCCATGCCAATAAAATTTTTTATGATTGCATACACGTTCCAAATCTCTGAATTTCTCGTCAAAAGTAACGTAAGAATACATAAATTTAAGGCGTTGTTCATATCGATGAATCTTCATCACCTATTAATTTAAAGTATAATATTTTGAGTCGGATATTAACAAAAGTCAACAATTACTATTATTGTTAATATTATTATTATTAACCTCAACAAAGAATCGATCAGCACGAGCCAAATTTGCGGGCATGTCTTCTTTATATACAGATAGTTTACCACGCTAAAAAATATCGAAATAGTTATTATATGCGTTCCTTAAAATGCATATATTATTTGATAACATACTTCTTCAGCTGTTGGAATATATAACATTAACTGATTAAGCAAATTCTCATTACAGAAGTTCTCATCAAACTCAACGAGCCTCTTATGTATTTCTTCAAATGATATATCTTTATAACGTCCAAGTGCCACATCTTCAACAGGAAAAGAATTAATAAACGGATCAAATTATATTAAATCGAACATAGCGAACGTGACTGCATTCTTACTAATATTATAAGCTCTCTTTTGATCAAGAACACTAATTTCTTCCTCCTTTACAACCTTCGGTTCTGAGAAAATAAAAATAATATTGGAAGATTAATAAAAAAAATCTAGTATCAAAAAATCCAATTACTAAATGACAAAGCCAACATACTCTCTTTATGCTCATAAGCTTCAAATAATTTCTCAATGTTAGAGAACACGTCGGTTTCTCCACCAAGTAACTTAATTAGCTCATCATCACTCAAATTTGCTTGTCCCCAAAGCGTTTTATTAACAGTTAAATGATTAATCTTATCCCATTGAAGTTGCTTAAGTTTCTTCATAGTCATGTATGGAACTTCTTTACGATTATCTACACAAAAATATCAAATTAACAAATTAGAAAATGATAGTGCACATCGAATTGAGCCGCGTAGTAATTGTTATAAAATTAGGCAATTTATCAAGAAAACTAGTATTGATACACTTGCAAACGATGCATTGGGCGATCATAATTATATCAAGTTTAACGCCACATTTTATGAACATATAATGTATCATTCGCAAAGGATGTGGTAATACAAAAGAGATGTGCAAATGCCCAATTTCTTTATTCATACTAACTTGAAGTTGCCTGAGCTCGAAAACCTCCTGGTGGTGGTGGACCTCCGGCTTTCCCTGGAGGTGGTGGGGGACCTCCAGCACCTCTGGCTTTTCCTCCCGGTGGTGGCGGTGGCGGTGGACCTCCAGCTTTCCCTGGTGGTGGTGGTGGCGGCGGCGGACCTCCGGCTTTACCTGGTGGTGGTGGCGGCGGCGGAGGACCTCCGGTTTTTCCTGGTGGTGGTGGCGGAGGTGGTGGTGGGCCTCCAGTTTTTCCTGGTGGTGGCGGAGGTGGTGGTGGACCTCCAGTTTTTCCTGGTGGTGGCGGAGGTGGTGGTGGTACGCCACCAACTTTTTCCGATGATGGCGGCGACGGTATATTTGAAGACTGAGAGTTTGGTGGGGGTGGAGGTGGCGGTGGTATGTTCGAAGACTGCGTAACTGGTGGTGGGGGCGGTGGTGGTGGTATGTTCGAAGACTGTGGTGGTGATGGTATTTTTGAAGAAGCTGGGGATGTAGGTGATGGTATTTTTGAAGAAGCTGGGGATGTAGGTGATGGTATTTTTGAAGAAGCTGGGGATGTAGCTGAAGGTTGAGACGATAAATTTTCCGATTCTGTTGTTTGCGTTGTCTGTGAAATTTTAGATTCAGATTCAGTAGGCAAACTGGGTTGAGGTTGTATCTTAGACGTCACGTCAGAAATAGGCGAGGTTTGTGAAGTTGATGTAGGTGGTTGTTGAGATTGTTCATTTGAGAGTTCACTTGCTGATGTATGAATTAATATACCATCATGACGTTGTTTAAGTTCTTTCAAAACACCAGCATCCATCCGTGGAGGTTGTTCAGGAATTCTGAACCCACCAGGAAAGTTGGCTTTATCATAATCAGGATATTGCGATGGTACGTTCTGACTGCTCGTATTACCAATGTATTCATTTGCATCTGGCATCTACATTAAAGAGTCCAATGTCAATAACTATAAAATTGGATTGTTGCTATTTTTTTTTTTTTTAATGGCATTACCTAAATAAAATTTGTAATTATAACGATATTAAAGATAAGAATTACCAAGTATAGGTATCTTATAATCACATCGTTATTATTACAAAATCTAGAATAGGATAATTAGACTTCATTAACAAACCTTTACACCTCCATCTCCATCTCCAAATGAAGGTGGTGTCCAAACTTTTCGTTCACCTTCTAATATCCTTTCCGTCTCACGTATTTTCTGCATTCTTTCTAATTGTTTAACAAGTTCTGTTCGATCAACAGTAGTATCAGTCCCATATCCTTGCTGTTCCTTTATTATTGTCTCAAGCTCTCGAAGTTGAACATTTAAATCAGCAAGTTTTTCTCGATAACTGGCTTCTAGATCTGCGTTTCGTTGTTGAAGTGTCTTAATAGTGTGCCGAGAGATGCGTAAGAGTTCTTCGAGAGAATCAATTTTCTTTTTTAATTCACCGTCTAAAATGTGGGCGAAATTGTTATTACATTTAATGTTCAAAGAGCATATAGTAAAATCAATAAAAATATAGTGTATGTCACCTGACTCAGACACATCCTGTTTTGACATTAACTCTTGTTTCTCACGTAAAGCTTTTAACTCAGCTTTAGCTTCCTCTGCTTCTTGAAGGGCATCATTGAGTTTATCTTGATCGACCATCTTAGCAAGGACCTGTGAAACGGTAAGACCCACAGACTGACTCCAGTCTTGGTCAAGCCCATGACGATCAAGAACAACTTGCGTGACTAATGAATCAATAAGCTGGAAATATTTCGTTCTACAATATATATCTTCATATCAGTATCCTCAGTTTACCGTTTTTATTAACTTTTTAGTATATGGGGGAGTCAGCAGAAAGAGAACAAATCTTTCTTTTATATATATATTTTTTTAATTCTTAAATTAGAATATTTCAACAACTATCAAACCAAATTTCATTTAATTCTATAATTGCATAGAATTTAAATAAAAAAAAATTTTTTATTGAATTTAGTTTGATAGTTATTTAGATATTTTATTTAAAATTTAAAAGATTTTACTTGGAAAAATTTGTTCTTTTTCTACAGATTCCCCCATATTTCTTTCTAAGTAATGAGCCAAACCTAGCCTCGCCATCATCACGAATAAGTAACAAATGTTGCATAGCCGATAAAAAAAAGTCGTATGAACGTGTCCCTTGTACTGAACCAAGTATACACTCAAACACATCACGTGGATCAGTATAGGCAAAAAATTAAGGAATATATAAAATAAAATACGATGAAAAATATATATATATAGTATATAATAAAGGATATGTCATGTTCTGCAAAATTCGATGATTATAAAAATCCAAGACTTCTTCGTAATCCAATTCACTTTCACGTTCAAACTTGCTTATTTGACGATTAATAAGCTCGTGATTAAACGCTTTCATTTTCTAAGTATCAAACCATTGTAAATCGATAGGATTCGAAATAAGGTAGTTTACAGCATTTACAGTATAATTTGAAGGCTTACATCAATTATACGCGTTAGTCCACATGCGTGTAGCTGGTTCCTTAAATGTACCCGAATTTCAACGTCATCACATACACCGATTATTGAATTTATCAGAATCATATTTGCTAACTATTGTAAAGGCGAAACATAAAATTATTCCTGAGAAAAAAGTACTTGTAAAAGAAGCACTAAAGATTCTTACCACATATTCCATCAATGAACTGTCCATTCCTATACCCCCTTTTTTAAATTCATCACTTGCATCTACTAAACTCCCATAACGACCACGTCCATCAATTGTGTTTTCCAGTACTCTCATCCAAGCATCAAATCTTCCATGCTCATTAAGAAATTTCTGATGTTGATCAAAGCCTTCTAATACGAGTGTGTGACCGGTGGGGATTTCACAATAACAAAAGAAAGAAAGAACTTCGGCTACCAGTTTGCGGGTGTTTAGTTGAGGAGAAACAAGTGAAAATGTGATACTATGAATGCATGATGAATGCGTCAGAGCTTCTTGAGCTCCCCACTAAATACAAATTAAATAATAAATAAAACAAGATCTAATCACGTAATTTTATAATCAAATGTTTATTTAAACTTACTCTGTTGTTTAACAGTGATTTTAAACATTTAATAATTTCGTATTCCATTTGTAAATCAGCATCTAGCCTAAATTAAAAGAAATAAAGATTTGCAAATAAGTATTACTAATATGAACGAGCAAAAAAAAAAAAAAAAAAAAGACAATTATAAGGATAAAACATTACGCATACTTTGCATGTTTTTTTGTAATACTGCTAAGATAATTTGCAAGAACCTCTAAGCCTTTTGCGTCAATGAAAGACCGGACCCATCTTTGGTATTAATAGTTCATAAAAAAAATTGATGTAAATTTTAATGTCTTAAATACATAAATGCATTAATCACAAAAACAATACAAAACGAGTTTCTCACGTTATAGGAAGTGTCCTTAGAGCAACACTGAGTGAGTTCATATGTTTGAAAGTTATAGTTCCATCCATAATTTTTTTAAGATAATATTCAGGAGTATTAGGATCACCAGCGTTTTGAACGGGATTTTTAGGATTTTTATCTTTAGGCTTATGAGCTTTCTACAATATATAAAAAAAAAAATCGATTGATTACCGATGAGGATTAGGCGGTCCAAGACAAAAAAAAAAAATTTCGTCCAACCCCTACGTTTTCAAAATTACTCTGTATCAACTTCCATTTATTTTCGATTGGCATGGCCAGCATTTTCGAAGATAAATTTCCCAAATCTAACTGTCTCTAACATGTAAAAATGGATGTTAACACGAGTCAATGATCAATTTACGACCAAACGATAGTGGTACATGATAGAAAAGTAAATTATACCATCATATCTAAGAACAAACGTTCAATCTCTTCATCAGAAGGCCGAGAATGATCGGTTTTATCACCTTTGTGATGGCTACCCCAAGGTAACTCAAAAGACGAAAAAGCAGTAGATGTTCTAACAGAATCAATACTTCGTGTAGACCCCGAAGTTTCACTGGAAATGGAATGGTCAAGTGAAGGAGTATAATCTCCTGAAGAAGTTTTTGAAGGGGGATTATTATCATATTGAGTCGTTATTGAGGTATTTGGTTGTGAAGGGTAATGATCAGGGTGAATTGGGTATGGATAGTTTGGATATTGCTGAGTAGGATTGTTATAGGAATGGTTAGGAGATGGTAGGGGAGGTCTTGTATTATCATAGCGAGGAGGATTGTTTAATTCAGCTGGTTGTTTTTTATTTTTTGATTTCTCTATAAATTTTTCAAATTTTCTCATGGTTGAATAATGATTCTAAATGATAGTACCAATACAAATATACAAATCTCAGACTAAAACACAGATCTTGTTCTTTCAAGTAGATCGCCAAAATAAAACCAAGATCTATGTTAATAAAAGATATTAATGACAAGTGTGAAATAATTTAAATAACGATAAATGAAAGCGAATACGAAAATAACAAGTGGGTGTGGCTAAACTTAATCAATAATTAAATTATATAAACAAGGATGAGTCAGCCACACTTTTTCAGCACGAACAAACATTGTACGTGCGTACGTCTGCCATTATAGCGTAAATTACACACGATGCGTATTATTCAATCCACTGGACTACGTATTGATTTCTGGACTTAAAGTCCAATCATGTGAGGTAAAATATTATCCAATCAGAAGTATCAATTATTACGTATTAAATTATGGGATCGTGAGATCGTGTATTATTTAAACATTAAGCCGATCGTTAAACGATCTTAGAATTATCTTGATGAGGCGGTCATTTTGGTGGTAAAATCATTCAAAAACGGCACAATAGATCAAAAGCTATGTTTAAAGATATTAAAACATACTAAGTGAACTGGACAACTGGACACTACATAAAAAAAGTCCAGCATTCTGTAAAGCAATGATCGTAAATGACTCAGTCAATTGAAGACCGGTCTTTATTGGAAATCACTGTCATTATGCGTGTAGAGATATCAATTTTTACCCGTTAGTATAAGGGAAAATAAACTTGTACGTATTCTTGTATTGTATCATAATATTTATGTCACAAATTGTTCGGGATAATGAATTGCATATATCGATATCTTAAAATTTTCATTTAATTTGAATAACTTTTTTTATTACCGTTACAGTAGGGGGCTTCAAATTAACGTTAAAATCAGATAATCTTATTTTATATTTCCGATTTATAATTCAACATATATCGATATAGTAAAAAAATCCTACGCACTTATTTCGAATGCGTCACTTATTTGTTAATTTTGAAACCCCCTAGTACGTAATAGGGGTTTCTAAACTAAAATAAGAAAATCTTATTTTATTTTCCGAATTATATAATCAAACATAGTAAAAATACTACGTATATTACGTACGTACGTACGTATATACGTATTTATGTTGCAAAACAGTAAAATGCGCTAATTTTGACAAGATATATGCAATTAATTATCTCAAACAACTTTAAGGCATGAATAATGATTAACTTTTTTTATAAAATTAGGTTTATCTGGTAATTATTTTGATTGGTTAAGGGTATTAGATTATCAATTAACGTACGTATGTTAAATGACTTTCTAAATAATTTAAGCTTTGAAATAACCCAATGACTATGGTGCGGGAAGCTTTAACTCTCCAATCACGTGATTTTGTTCACTTTTTTATTCATAGTAATCTTAACGGAATAAACCGGAAGTAGACAGTCATTTAATCTAAAATACGAGCATGTGCTAAAAATAAATAAGTTTTTTGTCCGGTTAGTTCCAACACCAATAAATTTTATAAAATTAAGTATAACACGTGGTCTGTATAAAGCAACCTGATTGGTTGAAAAGAGTAAACATATACGTTTACTTTTTTACAATTTCATAGTAAATAGTCAAACTTTAAAAGGCTACTGCTCTATCAGTTTAGATTTAAATCTAAATTTAAACCACAAGTTTTGTTCTTAAAGGCAAGAAGAACTAATCTTGTGGATTAGTTTTACATTTTATATATTTTTAAAGGAGGAGTAGCATTTTTTGTAAAGCTATTTTTTATGGAGATTTAAAGTTTTCCGCACTATAGTTATTTGTCATTTGTGTTATTTGAATCATTTCAAGTTATTTACCATTATTGTCTGGTAACAATCTATACATGCCACAAAAACTATTTCGATATATATATATTATAATTAGTGTTTCTCAGACCCAAACCGAGACCTGGAATTAAACCAAAACTGACAGATCGGATCGAATCTATAATTTTCTGGAACCGGCTACTTCGGATTTTAAAATAGACCCAAACTGATAATACCTGACACACAATATTTCTAATTAGATTTATTAACAATAGTAAAATAATAATCTCAATAGTTATTATTTTTATGTTGGAATTTTATAATAATACTAAGATTGTACTTCTGAAGGGCAAAAAGTACCAAGGCTTAGTATTCCGAAGTTCAGTTCAGTTCAATTTAGGTTCAGGTTCAAGTTCAATTGAACCTAAACTAAACTTTAAATTTTGCAGATCTTTGAACCTGAACCTGAACTGAACTTTAAATTTATGAACTTGAACTGAACCTGAACT
>CAJVQC010001165.1:0-10705 GCA_910592285.1 Racocetra persica
ACATATTGCAGTTATTATAGTTAACTACATAACGTATGTACGTACGAACGTTGTAAAGAGAAATTTTGTTCAAGATCGTCAAGTATATAGCAAACATGTATAGTAATTTCTCTAACCATACATACATCTGCAAATTTTCTTAGCCTAGAGTGGTTTAACCAAAATTGGTGATAAATCTGCCAAATCTATCAGAAATACGTACATAGCAGAAAGGCAGATATCAATAGCCGATTTTGTTGTAGCGATAGAAAAGTCACAGTAAATTAGTACAATGTAAAATAAAATGTATATGATATGACGCTGAAAATCAAGAATAACTCCCCTTAGAGTTCCAACTACTGGCCAAATTATATGTTTATTATCTAGAGCAGACGAAAGATTGCTAATTAGTAGTTCTCTTAAGTTTCCTGTATGATAAGAAGTCACATTTTGTTTATCAATTTTCTTGTTCCCGTGATTCGTATTAGACCCGTTACTGTTATTTCGCTAAAAGTAAAAAAAAAGAAGCAAAATTAGTAATCAAAACCTTTTTATATAAAAGCCAAGTGATTATGTTTGTGATTGACCCTATTGTTAGTAACATAACTGTGATTAAATCGTAATCCAGTGACACGTGATCCTGAAATTTGAAACTTAATAACGATTCTAAGAAAACATAAGAAATATATTAGTGTTAATAAAATGAATAAGAGAATAAGAAGTAATGCTTAACTTTTAGACCTGTGGAATTTGATTGGTTAATTATTATGGGTAATTAACTATTTTCTTTATATAAACCGCAGGTCACCCAGGTGACCCACCCGCGGGTGACCCATTTGTAAAATTTCTTGTATCACCCAGGTCACCTGACCCGGGTGACCCACCCGCGGGTGACCTGGGTTTGGATTTTTGAGACGGGTCGGAACACTACCTAAATGCATGTTTTAGGCTGGTCTGTACATGTTGCATTTATGGAGGTTTGATTGTATCTATTTCAATTGTTAGATTTTTTGCTTGTAAGATTTATTTACTAATATTCTTTTCTTTTTTCTAGTATTTTTTCTTAGGATGATTTTGAATTGAACTTTCAGCTCTAAGTAGGTATATCTACTTTGATTATTAAATTTTTTGCTTGTAAAATTCATTTACTAATGCATTTTTTTGGTACTTTTTTCTTAAGATGATTTAAAATTAGATTTTTAGCTCTGAGTAGATATATTTATTTTAATTGTTAGATTTCTTGCTTGTAAAATTTATTTACTAATGTTTTTTTTCAGTACTTCTTTCTTGAGATAATTTAGAATTAAACTTTTAGCTCTGCGTAGATATATCTACTTTGATTGTTAAATTTCTTGCTTATAAAATTTGTTTACTAATGCTTTTTTTTGTCAATACTTCTTTCTTAGAATGATTTGGAATTAGATTTTTAGCTCTGGATGGGTATATATATTTTGATTATTAGATTTCTTGTAAAATTTATTTACTAATATTTTTTTTTTCTGATACTTCTTTCTTGTGATAGTTTGAAATTGGACTTTAACTCTGAGTAAGTATATTTATTTTGATTGTTAGATTTCTTGCTTATAAAATTTATTTACTAATGTAATATTGTTAACTGAAATACAATATTTCATCAGATATTTAAATATTTAAGTACTTAAATATATTTTGACATAATATGACTAAATATTTAAATTAATTATCCTGAAGTTACAGTAAAATACATATAAGTTTCTGTTTATATTATAATATAATAAAAATTAATTTGTAGTATAAATTTTATTTAAACAATATATAATAAATTAATTATTTAATGTATTTTTTTGATATAAACAAACAGTATATTACATATATATATTATGATATACTATATATATTTATTTAGGATCAGGATAACTTGTAGTTTTTAAAGTATTAATAAAACTACCTTATATATTATTTTTATTTTTTTTCTCTATATGAATTTATAGAGGTGGTTGGTTGACTTTATTTCTGGTCTTATCACTGGCTAAGATTCTTAATTTCAAACCATTTCACAATTCTTCAATAGTATTAGTATAAATACTGATCACAGGATCTATAAAGTTAACTAAATCGTTAATTACATTATGAGATATACTCAAACCTTCAAATTCATTATACTTCTACTACATGTCTGTATATATATTAGAGTCTTTTAAAACATATTGGGATATATAGTAACTTCAAGTAAGATATTAGTAGTTCTATTGGCAACTACTTCTATGAAATATCTTTTTTTCTCTGTTTGTTCAACTCTACCAATTATTCACATCCCATCAATCTGATGATCTTGATGATATTTTTTTTTACTCATTTTAGTTTCATCGATTTCAACAATCTGCCAATTATATTATCATCATTTTCAAGAATGCTAACAACTTATATATTAACAAGATATATAAATATTTAAATATGCAAATTGCACATATAAATTCTGTGCTAGGTTTTGTCGATCATTATGCAGTTTAACAATTAATAAAAAATTTTAAAGTTTAATTATATAGTAAAATCGCACAAGGAAAACTTTTTGTTAGAGAACTAAAGGTAGATATTTATGCAAATTTTTGAGAAATAAGTGAACGAACATTTGTTTTGAAATTTGCTCATGTTACATTACACCATGATCTTGGAATCTGATTTGACAAATCATGTATCTGCACCACAATGATTGACAAAACCTGGCACAGAATTCATGCGTGTATGCAAATTTACAACGTAATTGTGATTATGATTGATAATTCTGCAGATACATAAATAAGTATATTCTTTAAAAAATAAGATTTATATGTCACTTATTTTGAAATAAATTAATAATTTCTTAATATATTATATAAAATATATAATATATAATAAATATTATATATTATATTAAATTTACGTACGTAGAATATGATCCGGAAAAAAAATTTTGATATGGGAGAAAACCTGTTACGGTAATCTCATGATGATCTTGATCTTATGCAAGTCAATCAGAAAAAAATAATCTCACTTTTAAGTTTTACAGGTTTCGCATACCAATTTCATACAACCCTATCAAGAACGGACCTACTTTTAAATATTTATTTATTACTTGGGGTGGGTACGTTATTGATAGGGGTGTACGAAATTGGTATGCGAAACCTGTAAAATGAATTTGAAAGACAAACAAGTTACGCAGCTTCACATTAATCATTTACGCCGTGCATGCTATTTTGAGTGACAAATTACCTAAAATGATTTTGACATTTCCGTCATTTTAATGATATTGTTTAATTTGTAAATGTGTTAGATTTTTAAAGTATCTGATAGATACGTATAGATTTTTGAAACCGATTTTTTTTAGCATGTGGAAAATTAAACAGATGCTAGTTATTATCAAGCACAGTAAAAAATATATTATTACTGTATAAATAAATTGTTTTCAAAACGTCTATTATGTATTTATTAGCAGATTAATATTATGTTATAAAAGTAGTTACAAATTAATGACCGATTTAATAATATCTTTTTTTTTCAAATAAGCTAATATATCCTCCTCACAGAGTATTCCAAATAACGTACCCTGTGTCATGCAACGTACCCGTGTACTTTGCATGACGCTTTACAGTATTAAATAGAGTATTAAGTCCTATAAGTAATAGTAATTAGTAATTGTATAGTTGGATTAACGAGTAAATCATTAATCGCTTATTTTTTTTTAATTTTTGAATTTGCGAGAAAATAACTGAACATCTGTGTAGCATTGAATTCATCAAATGTAGATTTTAAACACCAAAAATACTATAGTAACGGATACCGGTAATTTATATGTGTTGTTACAGCCAAGGGAGAGACTTTGTATCCACTTAGCCAATTTAACTGAGGGCCGTAATCATTAACAGAAATAAACTGATGTTTTATTATCACAAACGGCACCGTAAAAGTAACAAACAAATATCCTAATGTTGTGTCCCAGACACTCTGACAGTACTAATACACTTATTTCCCTAACCAGCTTAGCAAGTTCCAAACTTACTAAGAGTCCAAACAAACAACCCGAAAGACAAAAACTCACTAAAAACTAAAAGAAAAATCTCTAGAACTAAAATACATATTGTTTTATATATATCTATGAATAGACTCTAAAATATACTATAGTCTATCTATAGTCTAATTAAAGTATACTTTATACTTCGCATAAACTATTAAAAATGTTACACAGAAAGTATATACAAGTATACCGAAAGTAATATGGTTACACAACGAAAGTTTAATTGTGAAACTTCGTTATGTAACAGTGTCTAACAAAAAATAATTTGCTACCACTAATAATACTGTAATAGTATGAGTAAAAAAAAAAAAAAAAAGTCCCGCAATGAAATCTACAAGATCCAGGTCGGAAGTCGTCGCACATACATTTTCTGTGCCTAAAAACGTCAACTTTTGACTAATATGAAAAAGACGTTCTTGCGCTTCTTAAATTCTGATTAATTTTATAAAATGAATAATCTAAAATCAGATTATATATGTAGTTTTAATCATGGGCGTACTATAGTTATTGACAAAGGAAATTATCTCGAATATAAATAAATTAACTTATTTTTTGTCAGTTTTATCCAGGGTAGCCTTTTTTAATAAGTTTAATTTTTACATGAACTTTTAAATTTCTTCTAAGACAATAAAGCGGTAAAGCAAAGTTTATCCTTTTTTGTTTTAAACATAGTAATTGCAAAAATGCAGAAATAATAATTATTTTATTAAGATGTTATGCTTAATCATTTATTTTAAACAACTTTTCTCATTTCTTATTTATTACTAATAATAAAATTGTAAACAGTTTTAATGACTAAGCAATACAATAAATTTAAAACCCAAAACCCAATTTGTAATGTTCTTCAAATTAAATAATGAAAGTAAAATGACTAAAAGTACAAATGAAAAAAATCCAATTCCTATATATTACCATCTCTCCCGAGAAAAAAAAAATAAATAATAAAAAATTACAACTATACAAAAATTTAGTGAACAGTTTTGTGTTTGTTACTCTGTTATTAAATATTAGAAATAGTTAAGTATTTATTTTAACTATTTCCACTGACAACCAATTCAAAATATTTTTTCTTTAGTGACATCAATTCTCGATGAGTTCCAATTTCAGCAATTTGACCAGATTCAACAATAGCTATTTTATCCATATTTTTAATATTGTTTAATCTGTGTGTTATAACTAATGTTGTTCTATTTTTTTGTACTCGACTTAAAGTATCTTGTATAACTTGCTCATTTTGAGAATCTAATGCACTAGTAGCTTCGTCTAATATTAAGATCTTTGGATTTCTTATTAAAACTCTAGCTATTGAAAGTCTTTGTTTTTGTCCACCTGATAATTGAGTTCCGCTACTCCCTAATTTTGTCTCATATCCATTTGGTAATGTTTTTATGAAATCGTGCATATTAACTTGTCTGGCTGCATTTTCAATCTCTTCAATTGTAGCATCTTCTTTTCCATACGTTATATTTTCCCGTACTGTCATATCAAAAAGTATTGGTTCTTGACTAACTATTCCTATCTCTTCTCTAAGCCAATGAAGTTGAAGAGTTTTTAACGGTTCTTTATCTAATAATATTTTTCCTTCATTTGGATCATAAAATCTTTGAAGCAATGCGGCTACCGTAGATTTTCCATTTCCACTTCTTCCAACTAATGCTATAGATTCACCCGGTTTGAATTTTAAATCTAGTCCATTCAATATCTTTGCATTTGGTCGTCCAGGATATGAAAAATGAACATTTCTGAATTCAATATTTCCTTGCATGTTATCAAGTTTTTTTCCAGACATTGTATCCTCTTCAGATAAACTAAGTAACCTTGCAACGGATTTTCCAGCTTGTTTACTCTTAGCAAAATATGGAATAGCTGCTAACATTTGTGAAGCCGCAGTAGTACAAAATATAACTAATGTCCAAACTTGTAACATCGTTTTTAAATCATAAATTCCTTGAGATACTAATTGAGCACCATACCAAAATGTCATGGCTTTTGAAAAATAATTAAATCCTTCTAAAAGTCCAGATGTAAGTCCGCAAACTAATGCTTTTCGAACACCAATTTTAAATGGAACTTCAAGTGAATCTTGAAATTTCTCTTCCATTGCTTTTTCAACAGCAAGAGCAAATACTGTTCTAATACTAGAAACAGTTTGATAGAATAAATTTGCAGCTTCTTCGTTTGCAGCCTTTTGTTTCTTTTCATATTTTTGTAAAACATATGCTTGTAATTCGGATGCACAGAGTAATATAGGAACTAGACCGAATCCTACTAAAGTTAATTGCCATCCAATAACAAAGGCCCAAATCATTCCTCCAAGTAATGAGACAAGTCCATATGTCATATTTCCTATAAAGTGACCAATTAAACTTTTGGTTGTATCAGTATCATTAACAAGTATTGTTACGATTTTTCCAACTTCATGATCCGGTTCATCAAACCATGATTGAGGTTGTCGTAGTACTTTTCCGAATCCTAAATGACGTAATCTAATCGCCCATTGTTCCGAAGCTCTTTCAAGTAAATAATATTTATAATGTGCAGAAATTCCATTTACAACTGCTATTCCTAATACAATTAATGCGAATATTTTAGCTTCTTGTTGAAGTAATAATTTGTCAGGAATAGCATAAGTATTGAGTAAACTAGCAAGAACAAATGAAAATAGTGGCATAACAAATCCATTAACAAGAGATGCAAATATACCAATGGAATATAAAATTCTATGTTGCATTGTATCCATAATCATTTGTATGAAACCAATACGTGGTTTTTCATTTGTTGAAAAATTATCTTTGGTAGTTAAAATTTCTATTATACTTTCATCTTCAATTTGTTCATAATAACTTAGAATACCAAAATATGAAATTCGATTATCATTACGTTTTGAAATTGCTGCTAAAGCTGTACCATTAAGAACATCTACTACATTGGTATCAAAACTTTCATCATAAAAAGATTGTCGTGAAGATCGCCACCCAACTTGTGAAGTCATGCTTACTGATCGTTTTAAAAGTGATCCTGTCGGGATATTCCCAACGGTAAGAAAATTAGAGTTTCGTTCCTTATTTTTATTAGTCAATAATAACGTATCAGAACGTTTTAATTTCATATTAATAAGATCTAATTGAGGAGTTTTTCTTTTCGGATTGGGTTTTCCCAATGAGTCTTCGGCCAGTTTTGAATAATGTCCTTTGGGATTTTTGAGAAGGTCAGCTGGAGGACCACTTTCTACCACCTCACCTTCATGAAATACGTAAACAAAATCGGTTTCTGATACATGAGATAGTTGATGAGTAATTACAATAGTAGTTCGACCTACACGGCTGTTTTGAAGTGCTTTTTGTACCATCGAATCGGAAGTTACGTCAAGCGCACTCGATGCTTCGTCTAAAAAATTTTGATTAATGATTTATAATGAGCAATAATTTAATATTTTGAAATATCTACTTACCAAGAATAAGAATAGCAGGATTTTTAATTAAAGCACGAGCGATGGCCAATCTCTGACGTTGACCACCAGAAAGTTTCCTTGCTTTATCACCCAAACGAGTTTGATATCCTTCAGGAAGTTCTTTGATAAATTCATGTATACAAGCAGTTTTACAAGCAGCAATAACTTCATCCATAGAAACATTCCAATAATCGGGTCTTCCATAAGCAACGTTTTGGAATATAGTATCATCAAATAGTACTGGCTCTTGAGATACTACACCAATCTGTTGCCTAAGCCATGAAATATTTAATATATTAAGCTCACGTTCATCAAGAGTTATAATACCTTCACTTGGTTCATATAATCGTTGAATTAATTGAACCACAGTTGATTTTCCAGATCCACTTTGTCCAACTAATACAGTTGTTTGTCCAGCCGGAATGGATAAATTTATATTTTTTAATACATAAGTGTCAGGACGAGTAGGATAAGAAAAACTAACATCATTGAATTCTATATTTCCTTTTATTTCTGTTAATGTAAACCCTCTCAATGCTTTCAAATCCATAAGAGCCACTTTTTCTAATAAAATGTTTATATGTCTGATAGCATCTTTTGCTTTTGCTATTGAAGCTAATTTAGGTAATATTTCTTTAAGTACACTAGCACCAAGTAAAGTAGCATAGAAAATACTTAGAACATCTCCTGGAGCAAGTTTTTTCTCCGAAACCAAGATTGAACCGAACCAAAATCCTTGAACAAATAATGAAAGTATAAGAAATTGAACCATTCCTGTTCTTATAGCGTAAATCCAAGCAAGACTTGCCGAAACATTATTTGCTTCTTGTAAATAATCCAAATGTTTTTTTTCTTCTTTGGCTTCACCGTTAAATGCTTTGACAGTTTTGATAGCTGATAAACCATTTTCGAGAACATTACCAGCTTTCACAAATATTTCACGTTCTTTAGATATTAATGGATTTGCTTTAGCAGAAGTAAAAGCTAATGTGATAAAAACTAATGGCATCGAGGCTAATATCACAAGAGCGAGAACGGCACTTTTGGTAAATGCCAGGATAAGACAGCTCAAAGAAGTCACGGTGTACTGTATAGCAAGTCCTATATCTTCAGATATAGTACTTTGAACATCTTCAGTATCTCTGTACAAAAAGAATTAACACAAGTTAATCATTAGTATAATAATTAACATACGTATGTTTAATTTGAGACTAGTTGAGAAATAATAACTTACTTGTTAACACTGGTTAAGAGACCTCCAGAAGTAATATCGGGTGCTTCGAAATAATCGATTTGCATTTTTAATAAAGATCTAAAATAAACATCTTTCATACGTTTTCCTTGTCGTTCAGCAGTCCAACTCCATAAAGCGGTCATCAAAGCAGTAAATATAAAAGCAAAAACACCAAGTAACGTGAATTCCAACACAGAAAAATTAATCTTTTGAATAAATATTTGATTTGTTATTGTTCCAAGTTGTTGTTCGGTGAATGAATTAAAGATATCACCCAATAAAATGGTCATTAACGGAATTATCAAACCTCGTAACAGACTGAAAAAAATAGCAAAAGCCATAAGAAAGAAATCGAATGGTGATGCGAAACGAAAAATGTGAAAAAAAGAAGTTTGGGTAGTGGCCAGTGGGGGTTTTTGGACCGGAGTATAATTCGATTTTTTTCGATCCATACATATTTGTGGTTCGTCGTTATTCGAAGTCGGTGTGTCATTTATGTATATTATCGGATTATTCTGATGTTGTAAATTATTTTTCTCATCAATTAGTTTTTCGAAAGTAACATGTTGACGAGGTTGAAAATCGGTGGTTGTGTCCGATGATATAGTAGATATTGTTGAAATTAACTTTTCACTATTTTCCTTATGAAAAGAAGTAGCTTCGTCGACCAAAGTATTTGAACTAATATTAGAGAAAGTTGAATCTCTTGTTAGATGTTCTATATGACTTTTGTACCTATAAGGATACTTTTCTTCCATATTTGTTATATTTATTTTTTATAATATTATATATTTAATTTGTGATGAAGGATAAGTTGATATTATGACATGTATTTTAACCATCAAGGTAAAATACTTATAATATTAAGAACAAGATCACAGCACGACAAGAATTTCTATATGCGAACCACGCATAAAACAGTTAAAAGCACATCGATTTTTTAAAAAGAGCTAACAGAAACAAAGGTGAAAATAAGTAAACGTAGGTGTTGAAACAAACACGACTTTCAATACAGTCAAGAAACAATACATTTTCGTAAATTACAGTTGACAATAGTTACATTAAACAACACAATATTAAGATTTTAATCGTTTCATTTTGTGTTGCATATATTGTGGATCGTAAATAAAAATTAATTACGTATTACCTAATTTAGGATCATAAGGCAGGTCAACCATAAGTTACATTCTTGATGCGTTTAGGATTATCCTTTTTGATCATTTATATAGAAATAGCATTTTAGATTATCAAAAACATAACTTGCATAATATGGCTGCGATTGTTACCAAATTTTGCAGATTCTGCAGTTGACATATAAATAATACGTACGTACGTACTTAAAAAACAAAATACGTACGTACGTATGTACGTACAGTACTTTAAAAACAAAATTGAAAATATAAAAAAAAGAGTTTAGTACTGTACGTCCACTAATAATTTACTGCAAACAAAAAAAATTTCACTTGCCGATCAAAATTTTAGTAAATCTCAATCACAAGTTTGTCATCGTAGCCTTCTGCGCATTAGTAAAAGTTTTTCTTACGATATCCTAATATTTAATCTTCAACCTTAATATTCAAATATAAGAATGAAAGTTTAAAATTTTGTCATAAAACTGGACGAATCGACGAATCAACCAGGGCGACTGAACAAAGCACCTAGATAATGTGTACCAGAATGTTGTGCATCGTAGATGGCTATTTAATTTTTCTGATTCTGACCAAAGTCGCACAACATTTGTTTTTTTTTTTATAAAAGAAACATTAACACTCTACATTATATGTTGGTTGCAATTTCTAAGAAACTAATGTTGTTTAAATTTTATTTTAATTCGTAACAAAGAAAATAATTTCAATAACTTGAAAATGAATTAATATTTCATTTACTGTATGGGACCTATTTCTCTAAATTTATGAAAACAGCATTTAATCTTTGACTATTTTGTTTCTTTGATGTAAGGTTGCTGTAAGTTGAAAAGTCACTGTAAGTAATCAAACAGCAAACTTAGCAT
>CAJVQC010001166.1:0-10703 GCA_910592285.1 Racocetra persica
TGAGAGAAAAGCAAAAAAATTTATTTTATTAAAAATTGATTATTATACAATAATAATCGTCGTCATTATTACTGCATAATAAAACCTGCATTTTAAATTTAAACTCAGTTTCGTAACATTTTTTTAGGGGTATACTAGGTTCGTGATGTGATCTACGTAGCGGATTTTATTAATTCACAGCGTGGGTTTCACCCTGTCGTAATATTATTACTTATCATGATCCTAATCATGATGAATAGACAATATCAAATGATTTTCGAAACTTTTTTTGGTGGCGATTTTACCTCGGTCTATTTTCGCCATGAGCGTTATTTCGAATTTTGGCCAGAATTAAGCTTAATTTAGGTCAAAATTCGAAATTATGCTCCGGCGGTAAAAAAAATTATATGGGATCTTTGCCTTGAAAATCACGTTATGGACATATGATTTACTACGTCTCATAACGTGATTTTCAAGGCAAAAGACCCCATTCTATAAAGTTTAATTTGGTATTTTGGCAAAAATACGTACGTACGTACGTACGTACATCTACTACATCTACTACATCTACTACGTAATTTTTTTTTCTGATTTAAATCTATTTCAAGTAAACACCAAAGAAGTAGTACAGCATTCTTACTAATTCAAGATTTATTACTTCAAAAATATTACGTAATAGGTACCCTTATCTGTTATTAAAAATCATTAATTTCGACCGATCAGAACACACCATTTCGAGTAGAATCTAATGGGTACTATTTACTGGGACTAATACTAATGCTAATCGAATGATTAACCGAATTTAACACAATAGCCCTTTAGGAATAGGATCGAAAACACTACTTTTTAATATTATGTAAATATTGATTACAAAATTAAATAAATAAATAATCCGATACAATAATAGGATTTAGGTAGAGATCGATGAGTTTCGAGTATATATGCCGCAGAAATTATTTCGGCTTTGCCGAAAATATTTCGGCATTTATAGTTTCGAGCATCGTTTGGTCACAAGCTCTGGATTTTGACCGAATATTCTGGATTTTCGACCGAATATTCGAGTTTTTTTTTAAAATATCAAAAAAATATATTAATTTATCAATTGTACAATTAAATTATTTAATATTCGACAAAATTTGACAGATGATTAAGCTTTATTTCGATACTCGAAATTTTTGATCGATGATCAAAATAATTCATCACCGATTCCATTTTCTAGATTTGGGTTTATTTTGTAAAAAATTTTTTAAAAGAAATAAGAAATAGCATTATATTATTGTTAATGTACTGTACATGCTATTTTTTTAATACAGTAATAACTAGAGATTGTACCCTACCAGATTACTCGAGTTATCTGGTAGTCACATAATTCATACCCGGATCCGATTCCTATTATTTTTTTATAACAATTTTTGGATTCATTATTTATGCATTTTTTTCACAAGTACAAGATCATTTACTTTGATAATAAAGATAATACGAATTGTCATCAAAAGAAATAGTATTTCGAAAATTTTTAATATCATAAATATCTTAAAGCAGTTTTAATAATTTAAAAGCAAAAAGAAAACTTAAATCACAAGCTTTTTTCATTTTTAATTGTGAATAAATAAAAGCCTTACATTATTCCTTAACTCGGAATCCTTTATTGTAAAAATAATATTTTTCACCAATTAGATTCTACAGTAACAACTCGAGCAACTAGATTAATTTTTGACGATAACAATTTATCTTAGGTTCATCCAATTCAGCAATTTCTTTGGCATTCATCATCCTATCCTATCCTAACCGATTTCTAATAAAAATGTATTATATTCGAGTACCGGCAAAGGAAAACTTCGAACCGGAAATTTGGTTATTATTCGCCATATTCAGTCCTAATAAAAGACATATCGATATCGGTATATGATACGTAATATTAAATGTATTCACGTATCCTATAACATGTTTTATAAATAATAAATTTAAATTCACGGTTTGAGGGATTCCCTTGCCGGCACTCCATTGTTTTTACCATCAGAATGCTGAAATCAGGTGTTCCCCCAAATTGACAAGGTTGGGCGTAATCCAAGCATATGCGAATGAATTATTTTGATTAATATATATATCGATATATATTGACAATTTATAATCTTAATTGTCGGAATTCAATACGTATTGTGCTCATAATTTTTATCTACCTACGTACCTATTAATAAAATTTTTATTTATCTATTAATAAATCGATATGCATTTATTTATTTTTTTACAATTTGTAAAACAATATACATAAAATAATACGTACGTACGTCTGAGCAATAAAAAACCTATTGTGTTCCATTTAGGAATATATTCGGAAGTTTCAGATAATTTCATAATCCAATAACTCTAATCCTGAGCGTTAAACAAAAAAAAAAAATGCCAAAATGTCAAAATAAACGTGGAAAAAACATCAAAAAAAAAAAAACCGTGGAAAAATTACGACTGAAGATCTAATATAAATCAAAAATTTGGAAGTCGGCGATGATGACTACTAATACAATAGTCAGAATTACTCATTATTATTCATAATTAACAAGATGTTATACATTCAAGTGTTTTTAGTTTCAATGATTCACTGACGATTCAAGTTAAAATATGTATTTTGGGTTTAAACTATTACCTTTTTGAAATTTACAGATTTAGGAGGGTGTGGAATCTAACGTCTTAAGATTTCGAATGAGATTTCGAATGGAGACAATGGAGACACATGAATATTTACAGAGTACTCATAAAAACCATAAAAACGCGAAAACAATTTTGTACAAAAGACATGAAACTCGCATAATAAAATAACATGAAACATGAAAATCGTACAAAAAGAAGCTTTAAAAATTAGTTTTGTTCTTTAATTTTCAAACGTGTGATAAATCGAATATGTGATTGGTGTATTATAGACCGTATGTACTACTCGCCTCGCGTGATGAATCGCATTACTTAGCTATCTCAATATGGTATTAAAAACAAAAAAAGTTTTAGTTTTAGTAGGTACTGTACGTCTGTACGTACTTGTGAGATTATCTGGTCAAAAAGAATAACCGGGTGTCAGGTGAAATCAAGTTTTGTGGCTGACAGAATTAAAAATCGGTTGGGTAGCTGAAATAGCTCATTAAGTAAAGACTTTCAATGCTTGATTTATAATTATTTCTTATTTGCATCGGGATAGGTGCAAAGAAGATTTCCAAGACGGAACAAAATTTCAAATTTGTTAATTGAATTTTTAATTCCAATTTTAGGCATGTGATCAGAGTAAAATTATTCTTTATTAGGATAATACCTTTTATTATGATTTGTTATTATAGCTGTTTTCATATTCTAATCATATTTGAGATTCGGGGGGGTTGCCATTATTGTTGAATTATAATTTTTTTTTTCTTGGGCTTTTTTTTTTTTTTTTTTCTCGTCAAAGTAAGTATGAAAATCAAATTTTGCGATATTGAAAGTTTTGAAAATTATTGGAAATTATTGGAAATTACTGGAAATTAATGAAAATTATGTTACAGATTATGTCGTTGAAAGTGCGGAAGCAACTGAAAGTATTTTTAAGATTTTTAAGTATTAAAAATCTGTAAGCTTGAATTTTAGATGTCATTAAAATTGACTTCTTCCATATCCAGAATATAATGTACAGAAATATAATGAACGCTTCGAAATAGATGTTTCCTTATGTAGAATCGGGTGTAAGGTGTCAATTTTGTGTAATGAAAATAGATTTTCCTTGGGAAAACAAACATTTCCTGAATAATTATCTAATTTAACTGGATTTACAGTTTTTCACAACAGAGTGCTTGTTCACTATCGCACTAAACCTAAAAAATAATGCGTTAGCCGGAAAATAATTACCATAATTTTTGTCCATCAAACCTTCAAAAAAATTTTTTCTTGATTGTAAATTGCCGTGGATTTCAATACAGAAAATCACGGAATTTCATCCATAAAAGGGATTCTTTCAACGAACTCTCGATTCTGTAATAAGTTTAGTTTTGACAAACTACTCTCAACTTAAAGTGGTGTTGCAAAAGATAAACCATACCCAAGTCAAAATATGGACCAAATAATCATGAAAATGAAAACGTGTAAAAATGATTAAATATTATTTGTCAGAGTCTTTTGAAATGAACCGTGACGTAAGACACTCTAAAATTTTGTTTTAAAAAGGGCACATTGCGACACTTTTCTGATGTGAACAAACAATTTACGTTTTAATTACGATTAATTACGTTTTTAATTATTAAATGAAAAAAAACACATTCTCTTCTGGAATCTTTAATGACAAATACCCTAAAAATAAACAAATTTTATTGAAACGAATTTGTTAACATGGTTCGATACGGATATCCAATCGGTATTTATTGTTCTTTTAATGAAAAGGTTTTCATTCATAATTAACTAACCTATTGATGAACCTATTGATGAACCTATTGATGAACCTATTGATGAACCTATTGATGTCAATTTATAAATTTATAGCTGATGAACAAGGTCTTTTTACTTGTTACGTTCCTCATCAAGTACAACAAATCCGACTCAAGCGGTCAAGAACAAAATTCCAAGTAATTGGTAAACGTGATGAAATTATCGATTGGTTAGAAAAGCACCGCAATGTTGTATGCGAATACATACATCATGATGAAAGTCAAGAATTTAAATTCGATTCTCAAAAACGAGGAAGCACAAGATCCAAAAGGTCTACTAAGTCTACTGCAGAACGTGCAATCCTCTTATTTGAGCTTTATTATGATCAAGAAAATGAAAAAGAATCATCTCATAATACTATGATTAAAAAGATTCTCCCCTTCAGTGGAAAAAAACGAATGGTAATGGAAATTAGACCGTACGTTCGTGGAGAGGAGTATGAATATCATAAGAATTTAATCCGAAGAAATGTTGGTGTGAGTGGTGTAGCATTACGACAGATTTTGGACGTGTGGACGAGTAATCCTTGTTCACGTCGCCAACGAAGTCATAGGGTGGGGTGTGATTATGAATAAATTAAGTTGTATATTACAGTCTTAGCTTTTTACAAAAATAAGAAAAACAAAAAAAAATCAAATAATAATATATATATCATCTTATGCTGACTTTCATCTTTGTATATGGTTCATGTAACAATTTCCCTACTTCTTTTTTACTTCTTTTTACTTCTTTTTACTTCTTTTTACTTCTTTTTTTCTAGGATATATATACAAGCTGATTTTTCCCTTGAAATTCCCGGGAGCAATGGAATAATCATATTTGAATTAATTAATTAATTATTGAATTAGTTTATTTATTTATTTATTTGTTATTTGTTTATTTACAATTCCTGCAATTGTGTAAATGACAGATAAATAAATAGATATTATTTAAGCTTCTTTAAGTATAGACAATATAAACTGTAATTTTTTTATATCGATATATTTTATCGTAATTAAATAAAGCGTGCCACGAAGTAGAGCATGCGATTAATTAATCATTCCGCGTATTTTTTCGCGGACCATGTAAAATACATGTATAAATATATGTTATGCGTGAAATTGGGAATTTATATAAATGCTAAGAAAAACCAATTTTTGGATTTATTTAAAAGTCAACGTCTAGTTTTTTTAGTTTTCCTTGGACGTTGCCCATTACTGTATTATGGTATTACCACAAAATCCCGACATCCAAAATCTCGAAACCATAATCCCGACGTGACAATTAATATTTAAAGATTAGTAATCACATTAACAATTATTGACAGACTTTAAATTTTAATTATCACATCGCGTGATAGCCAGTATTATGACCTGTCAAAATTTTGGGTGTCCGTAGAACCCTGTATTATACATGTGACCGAAATATTTCGGCTTGTGTTGAAGCTATTACAGCTTATATTGTAACTAATTTTGAATAACATTCTGCTCTGCTTCTTTGACTATTAAAATGTTATCTAATTTCAAGTATTTAATTTATTTAATTGATACCGAAACTAGTGAAGTACGCAGTGAATATTAATGGGATAAAAAACGAACTTCAATTCTTCATAGTTTTTGATCAATTACCGGTAATATTTTTCTTTGACATTTTGGCATGAAAAATTTATGCATAATGAATAAATGTTTCAATAGTTTAATTCGTCATGAAAGACACAATAACTTTTTATGATTTTATTTATTATTACATTTTTTATAAACATCACGTTCTTTTTTTCTAATTAATATTCTGGTGGTTTGATTGGTAAAAGTATTTTAATTTTAATATCCAGTTTTTGTTTAGTTTACCAGTTTTAGATATAGCCTATTCTAGTAATATTGTTTAAAGTTTATACTATTATTTTTTTACTTATAGAAACTTATTATAAATTTGCATCAATTTATATAAACTTATATACCTTTGTACAACTTTATATATTATATAAATATTCTATAATTCTCTTAAATATACAAGATTGACAATATAGTTTTTCAAACTACAGTATACAAATTAGATTTTAAAATTAGATATAATATGATCAAAAAAAATTTAAAATAAATATTTATTCTATTAAAAATCAGTTTAAAATTAATATAAAAACTACCTTTTATATTTTAAAAAAAATTTGTTAAACAATTTTACTATATAAACTATTTTTTTTTAGATTCTAAACCTGATACTAATTCTAATTTTAATAAATTTTAAAAATTTTGTTTATACTTTTTTTTTAACTTTGGCAATTTTGCTAGTAATCTTTTACTGTATTAAAATTATTATATAAGTAGATTACATAATATTAAGCTTAATATCTAGGTTCAATATCTTCCGGTTACCTCATAAGCATTCAGAAACAGTTTGTCACACTGGTTTAAAATATTTTTTCAAGGCCAGAAAGCTAATACTATACAAGCTATACTAAAAGAGCTTGTAGCTATTTTAAATTAAAATTTTAAATTACTATATTATCAATTCTCTATTCTTGAACTTTTCTTTTTTTTTTTTATTATTTATCTGTTTCAACAAAAGTACTATCTTCCTTTGAATTCTTTCTTTTTGATCTTGATTTATCAAATTCTGGTCTTGGTTTTTCTTTTTTACTTGTAGTTTGTTTCTTTATTTGTTTTTAGCTAAAATATCTTTGCTAGTTTCCTATTTTCAAAGTAGTTCATATCTTCTTTTCTAAATATTCTTATAAAAGCAGTTTTATATTATTTAAAGCAAGTTTGATATATATTTTGATTTTTTTGCTCAATTGTAAGAATTCTTATATCTTTTCTATTATATCTTCTTAAATTAGATTTTTGATTATTATTAATCTTGTTTCAAAAATTTCTTTTTTTAATTCTTTTCAAAGTGTTCTTTTTAGAAGGTTTTTGTTGTTCTCTTTTTTTGGTTTTCTGTAAAAAAGCTATCCAAGCCATATTTGTTACTAAATTTTAGCAATCTTTTAATTAGTTTTCTGTTTTTTACAGTATATTAAATAATTTTAGTTTTTCTTTTCTTTATCATTACAAATAATACAATTTGTATTTTAATATAAGTTTAGGTATCTCTGTGATAATATTTTTGTACTAGAAGTATCTTGTTGGCATACTAGAACAGAGTTTTAAGACGCTTGTCTTTTGTATTATTGTATATTTAATACTATTGTTTTTTTGATTTTTTTCAAAGATAAACCTATTCATTGTTTTTATAATTCTCTTTTAGTTCAATCTTTTAGATTGCTTTCAATTCTTTTTAATCTGCATCTATCTTAAAGTCTAGTAACATTTTAGTTACTTCTCTTACTAAATGTTTAATAAATATATCATCTCAGAATAATGAAATATTTGATTTAAGTAAAAGATTAAAGATAATACTATTTATATTATCTACTGCTATATTTTGTTTAACTAAACTATCTGTCTTGTCATTCTATTTATCTATTAAAAAGTTTTTTTAAGATATATATTAATTATAATCCTCTAGATTATAATCAATATATATCACCCCTGTAAAGTATAAATATTAGTAATAAATAATGCTATATAGCAAAAATTTGTTAAATTTTATCAAACTTTGATATAGATTTTCATGATAATTATCAATTGAAATTGGTTAAAATTTTTACTATAGATAGTATTGGTATTCAATTATAAAATATATAAATTTTAGCTAATTATAATTACTAGTTTACAAGTAATTTATTGTATATGATAGTTAATTTTTTTAAAAAATTAACTATCATATACAAGTAATTTCTTGTGAACTAGTAATTATAATTGGCTAAAATTTTTATATATTATAGTTAAATACCAATACTATTTACAATAAAAATTTTAACCAATTTCAATTAATAGTTATCAAAAAAATCTATATCAAAGTTTGATAAAATTTAATGAATTTTATAATAATTGATATATAGAGACCGGTTAACTAAAAAAAGGTTTACAAAAAATCTACATACAGCTCTTTCTAATGATCTCTTGGTCAATAACAAAAAAATTGAACTATAGTAAAAAGTTATAGAAAAGCGACAAAGTGGATACCATGATACTCTTGCTATATACCTATATTATTTGCTGTTAACGAAGCTTATATATGTGAAATACCAAGAAGCGGGCATATAACAAAAAGTGGGTTTGGTATCTTGGATCAAGCTTCTTTTTTACAAACTGTTGTTGACGAAGTTCTTAAACATAATATACCAAAATGTAGATATTGTAGACGGTTTGCACAAAGGTCAAGCCCTTTCATTTTGTATGGTAGACTCCTTTGTATATTCAGTATCCAAATTGGAGAAGTTTCTGGAAATAGCAAAGAAAAAGAAGTGAACTTCCTCATACTTTTGATATTCAAACCAAAGGATATTTTAGAAGCAACTTCCCTGTTGGGTTCTTGTGCAAGAATATCAAGTAGAAACAGAGAAACTGGACTATACTACTATAATTTTTACAAGAAGAACCTCATATACTTTTGTTGGCCCACCACTTTTTTTGAGGAAATTTTTGTAAAAAGTTGACATTTCAGCTTATCACCTCCAAAAGATCAATATTACATACACCAAAACAGTTGGTATTGTTTACTTTCTAAATTGGTATAACAGGACAACAAACATGTCAAAACACGTGTCTCGAATGCAACAATCTGATTAAGCAATATTCTACGACTTGGATCGAGTACTGACTCCTATATTTTATGGTCAAAGAAGTATTTTTTCACTGGTTTTGAGCTTTTATATACTATATAGATAAATTTAGAGTAGGGACTATTTTATTTAGTAGTATGTAATTTTTATCAGCCTTTCACAGGCTTATAATAGTGATCATTAGAATAGGCAAATTCTTTTTTTTCTTTTTTCGATATCCCTTTACCCTTTTTTCTTTTTTGCTTATATCTTTTATTATATTTCCCCTTTATCTCTGTTTTATTTTTCTTTTGTATTTGTGCTTTCATTAATTTGGCTCTTTTGATGAAGTGTATAGCTGCTAGAGCTAAGAATCAGAGGGTTTATATTCTCAGTAAGTTGAGGATTCAACGTGAAGCTAATTGCTACTAGGTAAGTTATTCTCTGAGCTTAGCTCGAGTTGATCTTTACTCATAAGAAATATAGTATAAAAAATTGTATCTCCCTGTTGATATAAGTTCTGGTACTTCTCAATAAAGAGTAATAGACAGGATCACTAAATTAAAAAAAAACTAAAAGTGGTTTATAATTTTTTTTCTATTTTAAGAAAATCATATTTCAAATAACAATCTATTATTAGCATAACCTGTTAGATCGACATAAATTAGCTAATCATATGAATACTTCTCTATAACTCTGCAGCAAGGATCAACAACTAGATTTCTAAATTTTAATTTTAGATTACAAATAGATATTTGAAAAAGTGGGTATTGACAAAAATTTTATTATGTAAATTGATATTTTAAATATCAAATTATATAAAAGAATACCTGCTTTATATGATAGTATAGCTAATTCATTTTTGCTATAAGTTCCTTTTTAATTGACTGATCTCTATATATTATTAATAATATATATTGATATATAAGAGTGTTAATATTTATTAGATAATATTTTAGAAGGTAGGGAGTAAAGCCAAATCTTAGTATAATACTAAAATTTAATTGGTTAGGGATGTGACAAAAATCAGATGATTTTTTAGGGGGGAGAGAGGGTAAAAAATTTAAAATTATATATAAAGACCTGATCAAAATATATAGTAAGAAGAGGAGGGGAGATAAGCCTTTGATAAAAAAAAATCAGATAATAAATAATACTGCCCTTAATAAAATATTATCTAGAAAAAAGAGAGTAGAGCTCTATAGTAAATGAATATTAGATAATAAATATTAGAGCCCTAACTATAATTGATATATATTACCTGGAAGCCTAGAACAACGATGGTCAGACTCAACATACAGAGCAGACTACAGACTATCTGGAAACTGTGAGAGTCAGATATATGGTAAGCGACCCTTTAGAAGACAACTACTTATCAGATGATGAGCTATTTCCAATATTATTCACTTCTGATAGCTCATTAATAAAACTTTACTATTTTAATTTAGAACCTTTTGACCTATCTACAACCCCTATTACATCTTCTATTTTATATGCTCACATATTTGGTAAAAACTATATAGATCAATTTATCAGATTTGAAAATCAGATTAACTCAAATATAGTTGTATTAGAACTATATAATCTTGAATCATGTTACAACAAATATTTAAGTAATCAACACCTTCCATTCTTATCACACCCCCAAACTATCCCTTAGATTGTA
>CAJVQC010001167.1:0-10699 GCA_910592285.1 Racocetra persica
GTTTGAAGATAGAAGTTGGGGAGACTGGAACTGTTTGAGTTGATGTTTGTAGCATAGAAGAGAGCTTCTTGGTTTGTCTATTGAATATTGTTGGGTTAGCGGTTACTTGGACGTTATAGGTTTGGTTCTTTCCAGAATCAAAGTTTGTATGAAAATTGCTATAAAGACATGTAACTATTTGAGTAGTTGATGGAGCTGGTAAGAAGTGTATTGTTCGATAGTTTCTAAGTTTCTTGGTAAAACAGGCAGTAGGTTTGAATTCAATAGAAATAGTGTTAATTTTGTCAGGTTCTTTTTCATAGATTGTTATGCCAAAGGATCCGGCATAATAAGTATAGAAGTAATCAAGGTCTAAAGTATCTGGAGTTTGAGCTACAAGGGTAGGCATTGTGTTTTGTAGTATACAGAGTGGTTAAATAGAAAGTATAAGATATTGGTTATATGTTTATTTAAGGATACAGGTTTCCTTTACTTAAGATATTTAGTTAGAACACTAAATTAGTATTGAACAAGGGTGATATATTATTTTTGGGTTGTTATTGCGGCTGCTGCGACTTGTGTGATATTGTGTAACCTATGTATTCCAAGGTGACACAAGCGTGGCTTGTGGCTGGTGTGGTACAAAAATCAGTTACACATTATGTAAAATGATGTGTAATAGTTTAGAATTTGTGTAAAATAAAAGGAACCAATAATTTTTTGTAGAAAAATTACTACTGTTTAAGGAAAAATTAATTTATACAAAGAAAAATTAATTAAATCTAATTTTGGAAGTAATTTGAGGTTACACGGAAAACGAATTGAAGGAAAAAAGTGGGGGTAAAGGTAAGAAATTTTTGTATGGAGTTTGTAAAAGAAGCAAAAGGTATTTTTGTTATAACTCGGTCAATATTAGGTTAAAAATCTTTTTTTTAGAGCTTGTTTTAACCATACAGATATGCTCTACAACTTTCTCTTAAGAACCCAAGAGAGTTTTGAAGACAGTTTTAGAGAAATAAATAAAGTTTAGTTTAAAAAACCAAAACTAGTTTTTAATATTTTTACTACGAGTTTTCAAGCTAAGAACTTGAAACTTGTAGGATATATGTAAAACTATGCGAGAAACAATTTTTCTTAAGCAACAAATGTCTGTTTCTTTAATAAATTATTGAGATATTAGCAAATTTATGATACACGAATTTTATTTAAGTTTGTGTAAAGGATTTATGGAAAGAGTTTTGCGAATCTAGTAATAATAGCTTTAGCAATTGCGATCACAATCACAATCATTTAATTATTAAAAAAAGTAATCCTGTAATCATAGGGGGTTACAAAATTTTGCAAACTGCAATAATTGACTAGTTGATTGGTTGATTAAATTAACCGATCATCAATTAATTGATTGGCCAACTAATCGATTAGTTGAATAAAAACTGATTAATTAATTAGTTGGATAAAATGATCTATCAACTAATCGATTGAAAAATTTTTATCATTTTGTATTACTAGCTCAAAGTCAGCTAACAATTACTTTGGGATCGATTAATATCCCTATTTCTTACAAGTAGCAAAAGCCTTTCAACACATTCATATCTTTAAATTGTTTGAAAACTCAACTTCTTGAAGATTCACTAATACGTAGATATTTAGCAATTATTCAAGTTAATAACTCTTCTAAAAAAAAAATTTTCTGATTATTTTCTAGCAAATATATTTCAAAATTTTAAAATTTAATCAGAGTTATATTGATATTAGTTATCTGACCATTATCGATTAAAATTGTTACTGTCTTCTAATATTTTATGTTTTATGCAAGTTCAGTTAATAAATTAATTTAAAATGTATATATGTACATACCTTGTTTGAGATAGGAGAGACCATGGATAATTTCATATAGTTATACAATCATAGATAATTTTTTTATACATTTTATAATACTTTTTTTAAAGCTTATATAGCTTAATTTTCTATAAACCGAAAATAAATTTAACAAATAAATTAATACTTTTATTTTGCTATATAACAAATTCTTTGAATTCCTGTGAATCTCACAACTTTTTTTTAGAAAATTTGAGATAGTCTTGCCACCAAAAAGTTACTGACACATAATTTTTAACAAATTAGATTTCAAGATCAGATGTAATATTATATGATTAGAAAATTTCAAAACAAATATTCATTTTGTTAAAAATTATCTGTAACTTAAGATTTTGTATAGGAAACTATCTACTATATATTAACAAAAAGTTTTTCTTAAATAATTTTGCTACTAAAACCTCTAAAACCAAATAATAATATAGACCCTAATCCAAACCTAAATAAGTTTTAAAAAATTTTATCAAAGATCATATATTAGTAAATTTTTAGTAGTAATACTGGGTGAAGATTGAAAATAGCTATAAAAAGCAATCTAAAGTCAGATTAAGATTAGGTTAGATTAATTAAACTAAAATTTCTTTTTTTTTTTATTAGTATTAAAATGACAATTTCATAATCAAAATTCAAAGAAACAATTTTTTTAAAAAATTCATGATAATTTTGATTTGAAGTATAGTAATTAGTGTTAAATTATTTTTGAAAAAAAATATTTTTAGCATATATTTCGGTATTAATACATATATTTTTTATAAGAGACCTTCAAAGTAACTATACTATATAATATATTTTGTATATAATTACAAAATTTAATTTGGCAACTATAAAAGATATAATAATTTTTTATTATAATAGCAATAAGGAAATATCTAAATGAAGATAAGTTATATAATTAATATTTATTGAATTAACTTTAGGGTTAGGCTTATCTTTAGTATTCCACAGACCCAAACTAAAGACCTAAAACTGACTTGAACTCAGCTATAGTTTAGGTTTAGGTCTATGATTTTTTTAATATAACCGGTTTTGGGTTTTTATTTAGACCTGATCCAAAATAAAATAATATATGTTGATTGGCTAAATTTGGATTCAGTCTGGATTTTTTGGGTCAGATCTAGGTTTTTTCAGTTTCGAGTCTTATCTGTTACCTGATCTGGTTTTTCAGTTCAGATCAGTTTTTTTAAAAAACCTGACCTGAACCGTCTTGTGAGAAATATTACTTATTTTATATTAAGGTAAGATTAGATTTTAGATAATTATATACAGTTGACTTTTTCTAAATGTATCTTATTGGGACTAGACTTTTAGCAATATATTAAGAAAACAATTAAGAAAAATATATTTATAATAGGGTTAGAGACACAGGAAAAGTTTTGGGTATGCCCAAAAAGGTATGCCTTGGTCTAAAGCATGTCTCTCATATTGTGCCTGGGTATGCCCCCTATATATAAATCATGTAATATGCATAATATATGTAAATTAATGAATACTACAGAATACATTTATTTTATTAAAAAAATACTACTAATATATATATTTATTTATTATAAAATAATTTAATTTAAAGGGTGTGGCAACTTAGTGAAGTGGTGAAGTTGTCGCATCCCCAAGTGGTTGAGTACAAGTTTAATTTCCACTAAAGATGAAAATTAAATTTCAAAAAACAGATTTGGTAACTAATGCCATAGCCAGGAAAACTCAAGATCCTATAACTGTGGTTATACTAATTTATTAGAACTAGAAGATCTCAGGGCATTTGTGCAATATATGAGTTACACAAATAGATCTTCAGATCGCAAAAAGCTACAGAGCCAATATGCCAATAGGGTATTCGCTTGGCAAGTCCTGAATAAAGAGATAGCACAAATCTTTGATAATACTATATAAAGGATCATCATTAGAGGAACCAGCAAAACTAAACGAAACTGAAGTATTTGGCAAGGCACTCTATCAACCAGGCTGCTAGAAGAGTAACCAGAGAAAAAAGACCTAACCGTAAAGACCAGAAGCAAATTATAGCCCTTCCAGGCTATCTGAATTAGTAGTTTGGGAAAGTTGAAGATATTGTAGACGGTCTATAATGTGTGTACCGGGGTTTGAGTAAACTTTATAAGTGCAGAAATATGTTGTGTAGTGGTGGACCTCGGTCTATATATATTAATCAAAGACTAGATCAGCTAGATTGTGGTTACAGAAGGCTCTAGCAGGTTTACTTTTGAGGATAAAGGGCTCTTGGGGCAAAGAGCTGGCTTTAAAGTCCTAAGTTGGTATCTGAAACTAAGGGTTCTAAATTAGATTCTCGCTCGGTTAGTAGTATAACCACATAGGCACAAAGAATTTAAATAGATAATCCCCTAGTCAGATTATAGGTATGATGTCTAGTGTAGAACTTAGTAATAAGCAGACTACTTAAAATAAGCAACCAAAAGTTGTATGTGTGGCTAGTTGTACCCTCCAAATATGTATATAGTATGTGAAAATCATATTGTAAAAATTATAACTATAATCAAATAAAAGAACGTGACCAAGAGGTCACCTTAATACCAAAAAAAAAAAAAATTTAATTTATAAAATTTATTAATTTCTACAAGAATATTATCAATAAATCAATTTTTCTCTTCCAATAAATTAATAAATAATCAGATATATGCTTCTAATACATATACCAGAAATGTAGTAAAATGAAGTGTATGGTTTACAAACAAGTTACTGTATTCGAAATCTCAAATTCTATTAGACAGCATAATCATTATATATACATCCTTTTTTTAGTTATGCTTTTAATCTGCCTTGATGATCACATTATATAATTATTGAAATTCTGATTAGATTGAACATTTAGTCTTAATCTTATAATCCAGATCAAATCGGTTTAAAATCCTTATTTGTAATTTTTTATCTGTAATAATGATTTAATTCAATTAAATGATCATAATAACCATACATTTGGATTAGTGTATTATTTTTTGATATTAATACAAAAAGTAAAAGAATACAATATTGAATACTGTACACTTAGGAATTAATATTATAAAACATTATATTAATTTATTAGGTTTATTGTGAGATAAAGATAAATTCTTATATATATATATTAGTTTTTCTAGTTAATTTATCGTGGCTGTGTATACAATAGTTTCTAAATCTGAAAAATAGATCTTACTTTACTATTTTTAGCAGTTAATTTAAAGTATTTTATGATTATTAGAGTGTATTCAAATTTGGTTAATTTTATGAATATAGTTTTCTAAACTGATTGTTAGATATACATATATATATGTCTAAAAAACAATATCAATTTTAATGATTTTAACTTCTTTTAACTCTAGCTTATGCTTTTACTGACTATAAATACCAGGATCAAACTTTGGATAAAGCAATAATTGATCTATCAAATACTAATACTTATAATAGCATATACATCATGCTTTCTAGAATATACAAATTAAATGATTTATTATTTTTACACCCTTTGATGAATCTTTATTGAATATAAATTTACTATCTGTGCTTAATACAAAAATCAAATATCTAAAAGAATGTAAAAACAAACAATAAAACTAGATGACCAGACAAATACTATAATTAAAACAATACTAATTAACAAACTTTATATTTAATACATATCTAAACTCTAGAATAACAAATCTGCTAAAATACTTTTTTAAATAAATAAACTTATGTTATACAATTTAAAGTTGATTAATTATACTATTCAAAATTAATATTTAAGATTTTTGTTTTAAGTTTAGCCACAAGATAAAAAAAATATTAAATATATATGCTCAAAATACCTTATTCAATTTTAATTACATGACTATTAAAAATCAACCTAATTTAATTTATTAAACAAAAAAACTAACAAAATAAAAAAAATATTAACTAACTAATAACAATTATTATAAAATAAAACTCTAAATAGAATATATATAATCACTCTTAAAAACAACAAAAGCAAACACATAATACAGTTATGAATATAAATTTTGATCCTTAATTGCTCATTATAATAAAAAAATTTGTTTATCATTAAAATATTTATTCAATAAATTATCGAATATACATTTCTGATTTTATATGATAGTATTATACAGCTACCTTATATAATATAATAATAATATAAAATATAGTAATAAATATGCCAAATAAATTATAACAAAAGTATAAATTAAAAACTGAATTATTAATCGATATTTCGAATTTATATATCAATAAAACCTAAAGTTTGCATATTCTTGTTTGTTTATTTAGCCAATATTTTTGTCAATAGCCAATTAGCATATTATATTATCACATGATTTAATATTGAATATCACGTGATAGAGACATGCCTTTTGGCCTAAAGACATGCACCCAGGCATGTTCAGAAGACATGCCCAAAAAGTATGTTTCATACTCTGTGCCTCCAACTCTAATTTATAGAGATCAAATATATATATAGGCCCAGAATTTAAACCTGAATTTAGAAAGAATATATATTTAGAAGTTATATATTTAGAAGGAATTAACTGTATATACAAAATTGTCTTCTCTGCTTAACCTATTCAAGATAATTTAAACTGTTGTTTTTTGGTTTTTTATTTTTTTTTTGCTTCTTTAGCGATCATCAAAATTCTATAATTTAATTGGCCAATGGTTATATGATTTATTTTTCTAATTTTTTAAATAGTTTAATAAAACTAAAATCAAAAAGCTATATTTTTAACTCAAGCTTAAAAAAACCTATACTATAGACACTAGTTTATATATATTAAAATATTTTTTACTAAGAATAATATGAACTTTAATTGTTTTATTTTTTAATATAAAAAATAAAATTAATTAGTAAGTTGCTATTTAACCAAAAAGAACTCACAGTGCAGTTTATATATAGAAATTAGAGTTTTTAAAATATAAGCTATTTTTATCTAAAACTTTTTTGTATTAAGTTAATCATTTTTGGGTTTCTAATTAAAGTTGTAGGCTTGTTGAGACAAATTTAATGGTAGTTGAATTGTCAAAATTGGCTTTGTAGATTATGAGATATCTTTGAAAAATATTTTGCTAACTATATAAACTTCTCTTTCGACAATACTATTGTTAAAAGAAAAGTTTATATAGTTAGTAAAAAGTTTTTTGAAAATATCTTGTGATTTACAAGACCAATTTTGACAATTTAACTACTATTAGATTTATCTCAACAAGCTCTACAACTTCAATTAGAGGCCCAAAGGTGATTAACTTAGTATTAAAAAAAGTTTTAAATAGAAGTAGCTTATATTCCAAAAATCTAATTTCTATATATAAACTGCATCACGTTATACTATAAGCTTTCTTTGGTTGAGTGACAAATCACTAATTAATTTATTTCATATTTTTATATAATAATATAACAAGATTTTTCAACTTATAATTACTACTTTAATCAGTAAAAATACTAATTCTAAAGTAAAGATTGTTATTTTTCCAGAATTGCTTGTTATTTTTTTTTGTTATTTCTTGTTATTTTCTTGGATATACTTTAAATTTTTATATATTTGAAAATAATTTTTTTAGTTTGCATTGCAATTTTATTTTTGGTAAAAATTTTAAAATCTTTTAGCTATTGTAATAGTATTATTTAAATAAAGGTCTTAAAAATTTCTGTTATTTTATAGAACATGATAGTTATTTAGAGCAAAGATCTTTTGTAATTTTTTAAGTTAATATAATTGTATTATTATAATTAAAGATGAAATTTTTAAATTTTTTTAATATAATTGTATGATTAAAGTGAAAATTTATTTTGCAATTGTTTTTTTATAACTATTTTTTTATCATATTAGATAAAGTATTTGAGTCAAAAAATACTATCATGATATTATATAAAACAAAGAATAATATCTTTATTTTTCGCTATAGAAAATAATCTGGTAAATCAAATTAGCTTAGGACCCTTCAGACCTTAACTAATTGAGAGGATTTACTTTTTATTCTCACTTGTATAGAAAATAAATAGTACTTAATATCTTCAAACTTTATTATTTAATTATATAAAATTTTATATTATTTATATATATATAGTATACCTTCTTAAATCTGATAAGTATAGTAAACAATTTTTGTATCAGTTTTGAGAGATTATTAGATTTAAGATATCAATGGCTTGCTGATCATATGATTATAAATAAATTAGCTAAATTATATTTATTATATATCTACCTGGTTATACAAAACTTAATTTAAGCTAATCAAATTGATTTATATTATTTAACAAATCTGCTATTTATAAATATCTGATTATTTGAGTATCAGTTATTAAAATAACAAGTTATTGGATTTGAATTATAGAACAAATATAGTGAAACAATTTTTATTAGATATAACAAACTATTGGTTTTGACAAAATCAGTTTTAAAAAAATAAACTATATTTTTTATTTAAAAAAATTAACTATTAATAAAATTAAAGAATTGTTATTTTTATTATAGTTTTTTGTTATTTTTACTATGAGTTATACAAAAGATAATTTTAATAACTAATTAAATTTAAAAAATTAATTTTTTTTAAAATTAAAAAAATTTTTATTAAGTTAAGGTTTGTTAATTTTTAAGTAAAATTGTAGAATATAGCTCTATTTTAATCACAACCAAAAAGTTATATACAACTTTATTAACTTTAAACTTAATCAACTCAAATTCTTTAAAGTTAAAACACTACTTAATGAACTTTCAAAATATTTACTCTACTACTCTATATATTTTAAGACCTTTTACAATGATAACTGTTTTTACTGTAGTTCTTAGAACTCCTTATTATACTGGTGTATCTGTATCAACCTTACTTTATTTTATCGAATAATTCTATCTACTATTACAGATCAACTATACTTAACAGAACTTGATATAATAAATAATAAATTAGAGTAGCTACTTCAAAAAGTTTATAAACACGAGATATTTTATAATATAGCTTCCAAATTCTACTTATACTACATAGAACTTACTCTTAAAAGTCTAATCTCTTGATCTTTAATTCAAACACTTCAAGACTATAATATTCTTTACAAAATTGCATTAAATACAATAATTAATTTACTACTCAAGATTAATAAACAAATATATAAACTATTATGAAAACCTTATTGTATAAACTTTGCCAACTAGAAAAAATAACATCTATCTTACTTCTATAATAGATCTAATTCTACTCTGCATACTATTAACTTAGATTTAAAATCTAAGTTTGAACTTAAATTCTGAAAATATTAATTATATATATAAAATATATACATACTCTTGTCTATATGAATTGTCAGATTAACTATACTTATATACAGAAATCTGCTTACTGGTTAGTTAAGCTAGAAAAAAAATTAATATTTGATCTATTTTTTGGACCAAATATAATATTTTTTTTAAATTATATTTTAACTATAGTAATCTAGGTAGTCTTTGACCACTCTAGTAGATTTAGATTACAGATAAATTTTTTTCTGTCTAAGCTCTTATTCTTGCATATAATTATTATTTTTATTTGTACTGTTATAGAATAAGTTTTCTAAATTTTTTATTATTAGTATTATTTAGTATTATTATTAGTATTATTATTATATTCTATTATTATATTATTATATTATCGTATAATATTATTAAGTAGTTTCGCATAATATGATGAATGGAAAAAATGGTTACCATTTCTATCATTTCTACCATTTCTACCATTTCTACTATTTCTACTATTTCTATTGTTTCTATTATTTCTACCATTTCTACCATTTCTACTATTTCTACTATTTCTACTATTTCTTATTATTTATATTAATTTTATTAGTTTTGAAAAAAGATATATAAACCCTAGCTTTTTCCCTTTCTGCCAAATGAGACTCAGACACCCTCTCTAGATACAGACACCCTTTAGTTATAAGAATATTATATCTTGTAATTAAAGTCTTATATTATAAATAAAATATATCTTTCTTTAAACTATATACTTTTCATGAACTGCTCTTAATGAAGTTATATTTCACTTCCACACCGCTATAATCTCGCAACAGAGCTCTATAGCTATATGTTTTGTTACTTGTGCTATATTAAAAAGACTACAGTCTACTTGTAACAATTTGGTGTCTTCTGACAGAAAGAAAAAATTCTTTCCTGGATAAAGAAAACCTGTCTCTCAAATTAAAAATTTTTGCTCTTTAAAGGAAACCCTCCCTCTTGAAAAGAACCTCTTGTAGGGTGTGGTGACATAGTGCAGTTAGCAAGTTATCACCCCTCCAAATAGCAGGTCTAGGGTTCAAATCCCACTGGTGATGATTTTGAAAATTAAGATTTGTTTCGGTAACAATTATTCGCCGATCGGTTGGGTATATAACCTGTAGTCTTGGTACCACCATCTTGAATAGGAGCTTTCAGGCGAAGTTGTGTGATATCACACAGATAAAACCAAGGAACCAGAATAATTGAAACCCATTTGGCAAGTCCCGAGCAAGGAGGTAGTAAAGATCTTCGACGATACTGCAGAAACCGGAATCCCGGAAACCGGAAACTGAAAAACTGGACGCAATAACCCTAGGGCAAGAGGGTTCACCAACCTGGCCGCCAGAGTTACACCAGAGGAAAAGGTCCTATGTTATGGAATTAGGAACCAAAGGAAGGGAACCATAGGGCATCTAAAGCCTAGGTATACCAACCTATCTAGGCTAACTAGATTGGAAGTTTGGAGGAATCGGTATAAGGACCAGAAGAAAGGTGGATGTAGGTATCGGGATTGAAACAAATCTTGTAAGGGCAGGGGAACCAGGAATTGTGCGGTTTAATGGTTAACCCTGACCGCTAGTGTTGGTCTTGGCCATAGCAGACAGGTTCTCTGAACCTAATTCGGA
>CAJVQC010001168.1:0-10699 GCA_910592285.1 Racocetra persica
AACAAAAATTGCAATTACAAAGGTCTTTAGATCCAGTTAAAAAAACGTTTGATATTGAATTTGAAAATCTGGGATTAGTTCTGCCGTCTGGTATTGAAATTATGAAGGTATAATAATTATAATAAATTTATAATGAATTTTTTTTTCATTTTTTATTTTTTATTTTTTTAAAATATATTTTATTTTTATTTTTTTAAAATATATTTTATTTTTATTTTTTTAAAATATATTTTATTTTTATTTTTTTTATTTTTATTTTTAATTTATTTTTTGAATATTTAATCACTTTTCCTTTAAAGGGAGTTACGGGAAAACTTTCACATGGAAGAACATGTGCAATTATGGGACCATCTGGTAAATTATTGACAAAAATATTGAAATCGATATGTTAATAGTGATATGGATTTATTTGTTTGCATTTAACATTAATACAGATGATTGAATGATTGCTAATTAGGTGCGGGTAAAACTACTTTTGTGTCACTTTTGACCGGCAAGGCAAAGCGAACAAGCGGCACAGTAAAAGGTAGTTTTTTTTTTTTAAAAAAAAAAAAACAAGATTTTTTGATTTTAGGAATTTTGATAATTATATTTATTTACGAGCTTATAAATAATTCATTGTAGTAAATGGCGTAGTTGAACCACTGGAGAAATATCGAAAACTTATTGGTTTCGTACCTCAAGAGGGTATGCATTCTATTTGTTTGAATTTTCAATTACTATATATATATATATTTTTAGTTTAATGTTTTAGTTTAATTAACTTTATAGATGTGATGCTTCGCGAATTAACTGTACGCGACATATTAGTGGTATGTTATTACGTAATACAATATTGACAATTTAATGATTTTATTTTGTATAAACGTTAAAGGCTATTTTATATATATTATTACAAATAATAGCATTCCGCATTAATGAGGTTACCAAATGATATGGATAGAGCAGTAAAGAAGCAAAAAGTCATTGAAGTGATTCAATTTTTAGAACTGAGTCATGTGATGGAATCGATAATCGGAAACGAAGGTAAAATAACAATTTAATTATTTTCGATATAATTAAATAAATTCAATAGTATATTTATAAAACTCGTCAATAGAACAACGTGGTATTTCTGGTGGTCAACGCAAACGTGTAAACATTGGAATGGAATTAGTTGCTGAGCCATCCGTGCTTTTTTTGGTAATAATTAATTCTCTCACTATTTAGATCTGGTATTTTTTTTTTTTACAGATGTAATCATTTTTAGGATGAGCCAACTTCAGGATTGGATTCAGCTACAGCACTTGAAGTATGTAATTTGTTGAAAACGATTGCACATAGTCAAGGATTAACAGTAGCCGCGGTTATTCATTCACCATCTCCACAAGCCTTTAAAACATTTGATGACTTTTTATTATTGGGCAAAGGGGGAAGGATTGTATATTTTGGACCGACAAATGAAGCATTGAAATATTTTGAGAGTCTTGGTTTCCGTTGTCCAGAAGAAGAAAAGTATTTGTCAATTAATTATCGTTACAAATAGAGATGGGAGTTTAGGTTTGGTTTGGTTTGGTTTGATTAAATTCTGATTATATGTAGTTAAAACCAAACTAAACCAAACTTTAAAGTCTTAAATAACCAGTTTAAAAATCTAATATAAACTGGTTTAGTTTATATAAACTAAATAAATATTGCATTTTTTTTATGTACCCTTGCATAATCATGCCTATTTATATACAAATATGCATGTTTATATGAGTTCATGCAGGGAGTACATATAAATATGCAATATTTATAATTTATATTTAAACTGGTTTAAATAGTTTTAAAAACCTAAATCAAGGTTTATAAAATAAACTATTTTTAAACAAGGTTAAACTGGTATTTAAAAAAACTTCCCTATCCCTAGTTACAATCATGAATAGTTTTTTAAAATATTATGTTTAATCCAAAACAAATATAGCCCAGCTGATTTTATGTTGGAAGTGGCAGCTGGAAAAGTCAAGCCAGTTGATCGACAAGACATTACAGTTCCTGATTTATTTGAAGCATGGGAGAGATATTGTGAAGCAGGAAAGGCAACATTTACACATGATACAAAACTTGGGATCCCTGATGATGAGCCCACTCATCGCAACTGTTTTAGACTACTTTATTCTGAAATCTGTTTACCATTTATTCACGTAATTCAAGATATTTGTGTATATACAGTAGATGTATCCATGGAGTTTTACTCGTTCCTTGAACGTACATTTTGCTTTTGTCGACGAGATCCAATTCGAGAAACACCCAATGTATTTGTTGCATTTATATTGTTATTTAAAAGAGCTTGTTTACAACTTTATAGAAACATAGTACAATTTTTGTTGGATCAACTATTACATCTTGGATGCGGAATTTTTATTTCTTTGGCAGTTAGCAATCTAACATACATTTGGAAGCCACCTAAAGAGGTATGCGAGATTACGCCATTTATTCTTATACCTATTTGTTTGCAAGCTAAGGATACACTTCAGGTAATTCTTTTTTTAAAATATATATTATTGCAAATTTTTATTCATAATTTTTTTCATGTTTTATTTATATATATATAATATATATATATATATTTTTTTTAGAACGTTGGAGTATTCATGTCACTCGGAGTGACATTTGCGGGGATTAGTGGTACGTAGAGTTAGGGTTGGCGCCTCAATTAATAAATCAAAACATAATCAGGGTAACATATAAAGATCATTAATTTCAGATTTTTTATGGGTTTGTATTTAAATATTAAACTAAATTTACATATTTTGGCACAAATATCTAACGAAAGTGCATATAATTTTTTTTATTTAATTTGAAGTTTTCGGCTAGTTCTACATGGTAATAGAGCTATTTTTTTTTTAAATAATTTTATATAAAAAAAAAATTGTAACAATTAATTAAATAATTAATAATCGAATAATTGAATGATTTTGATAAACTATTTTAAAAAAAATAGTTTTATTACCATGTAGAGCTAGTTGAGAGCTTCAAATTAAAAAATTTTTATGCTCTTTTGTTCTAAAAAATATAAATTTAGTTCTATAATTATTTTATAATCATCTATATATAACTTATAGTATAAATTGTCGAAAAAATTTAACAATAATATCATTAATAAATCCGAAATTAATGATCTTATGTTTGATTTTATTAGTTGAGGTGCAACCTAACGTAGAGTATCTTTATTTACTTAAAAAATACTTTGGGTAATTTATAAATTCATAATTTTCCTTTTTTTTTTCATACATAGCTGGAGGCTCAACATTTGGATATGAAAAAGTAGTTTATTGGCGAGACACATCAGCAGGAATGCATACAATTCCATATTTGCTAGCAAAAATAGTTGCAGATATTCCTCGATTAATCATTGCAGCACTTATGTTTTCATTAGCATTTATTATTTTTTATCCGTTTAGGGCCGAACTTTGGCAAATTTATATTATTGTTTTGTTTTTGTATGTCGCAGCGTGGGCGATGGGTAAGTTTCACCAAATTAAAACAAGTTGACAGACTTTCTTGAATAATTTTTTTTTGTGATTAACCTTTCGATTAGGGTATTTTGTATCAGGGTTGGTTTCAAAGGAGAAACTTAGTTTGGTTGGAACAGGGTTTGCTCTCGCTTGGGGTATGGTATTGAGTGGTGCAACACCTAAGTTGGAAGATGTTGAGTCAGGTGGTACATTTACCTATATAGGATGGTTATGGGATGTAAGTATTATACGTATATATATATATATATATATATATTGTTTTTGTTTTTTTACTTAAGCTATTTCATCTAGGTTTCAGCACAAAGGTGGGCAGTTGAAGCATTATATCTTAAAGAATTAGCGCCTAGAATGTAAGTATTATTTTAACATATTTTTTTTGAGTAATTGAATATATTCTAATTTGATGTTTTTACAGATGGAATGAAATTAAGAGCGAACAACTGGGACACACATACAGTTTTAGTGATTATCCACAATGTTTATGGAATATTTTATTTATTGCACTTGGATGGGTTACGCTTGCATTTTTTGCTATGAAGTTAACTAACAGAGATAAACAAAAATAAACTAATACGTAGAAACTAATAGAAAATAGAACAGTAATTGTGAAAAAGTAATAATAATAATTTATCATCATGAAGAACTTTTGGATTATAAACTTTTTTCACTAGATTAATGATTGATAAATTAAATATTAAATGAAAGTACAGAAGTAAATGAAAGATATAATTCATATTAAATATGAACTTTTTATTTTTGAGCTTTTTTGTTTTCAGCACAATTTTAACTATAATCAGTGAGAGTTTGGAAGCTTAATTACTAAATATAAGTTTAAACCTCTGGTTTCAATAAAAGAAAAATGAATAAATATTTCTAATAATCTTATTAACAAGTTAAACATTGAATGTATATGCTTGCTATTGCTACGTATAATTATTTAATAAATATATTTTTTTCTTATAATAAATTATTTTTTGTTATTTTAAAATTAAAAAAGTATCTAACATGATTTTTTTTTTTTCTCAACTCACGCCATATGGCGTTGTCCAACATGATTTATGGATGTTGTAAGTGGAAGCGGAATTAAGTAGAAACGGAATTTTATATAAACCCAGCATTTTGGGGTTGATTTTATCATATATCTGGTATATACCCTTACCCTAGCCCTAATTTAACATGGAAATCCCGAACCCACTTAATTCCATTCCTACTTACAACATATGTATGTATTAAATCAGAAGAATATATTCTGAAAAATAGTAATCAGAATCAAACGATTTTAAGCTCGCTGAGCCATGATGACGTCTATTTATTGAATCTGGCACGAATACACCCTGGAATTAATATCATGAGACTGCTACGTACAAATGCTAATAGATCTAATTAGTTTTAGTAAAAATATTAGTTCTAGTAGATATATTAGCTCTATTCAGATATATATATTAAGTAATACTAGATATATATTAGTTCTATTAGAGATAGTAGAAACACTAGATACAGTATAACTAGTAGATATGATAACAAGCCTCGATTTCTCTCTTATAAAAGCATAAGTCAACAATTCAACAATAAAGAAAGAGTAATTGTGTCTCCATACACGAATAATTCGAGTACTTTATTGAACAAATCATAAACCTGTTTACAAATCATAAACCTGTTTACAAATCATAAACCTGTTTACACTACTACTTGCCTCTTTCGTAATTGCAAATCACATAATCTGCCTAGAGCGTAACTGCAATAAACCCTATACGTTACTTAAGCATAACACGGTATTTGTTATAACAAATCCGTCGCTAAAGTAAGTTAGTTATACAGTACGTACGTACGCATTTCTTAAACATTTATTTTAAATCGAATATTCAAATTGTAGATATTTACTTTTATTATACCGTGTTAAGGGATGATGTTTTTTTTACGTGACTGTAAACGCGTTAATATGTTTATACATATATACGTATAAACCCCTCCATTCGTCTCGATTCGTTCTTCTCCTCATTGAGGCATGCATTTAGCGTATTTTTTGGGGGGTAAATACGGCATTAACTGAACAATTCCGCAGTCTTTCTGCAGGTATGCGGCTGATAAAGTTTTTAAGACGCACTGTTAGGTAAAGCACTACTTCGTTATTTATTATTACATTGTCTATGTGAACTGATAACGAAATTTATTTTTCTTAAGACATGACTTGGCAATATTTTAACATTGTTTACTCAGACTAGAATCATTAAGATTTTTAAGAGATGATAGAGTTTTATTTTAGACTATATATATTGAATATCAAGTAGATTTGACAAAGAATTTATGCTTTGAGTTTGACGTCCATAAAATTAAGGGGAAATTACATATAGGGGCCCGAAAAATGTAAATAATTACAAATAAGGACCCGAAGTGAAAATAAGGGTCAAATCTTGAAAAATTTACATTTAAGGGCCAAAATAACCTTGTATTATGATGATAATTTTTTAGAACGTTATCACTGTGTATACGTATTATTTTATACATTTTATATCGTTTAATGAAACCTTTTCTTAACCAAGATACAATTCAACTAGATCAAGCATGATATTTATTAATGTTTAACATAATTCCCCCTCTATTTGAGCCTTAGATGATACGGGGTAAATAACATCACTTTTAATATAAAAACTATGACTATTAAAAAGTCAATTATTATTGTTAAATCAAAGATCGTCTAGATCGTCTAAAGTGGATATAGGAATTTGATGATCGCCAGCGAAGCAAAACAAGAAAGCAAAAAACCTGAAACCTACCTTGGATGGGTTAAGTAAAAATGTCGGGAAGGCAATGTTGCATATATAACTACCTAAACCTAACCTAACCTAACCCTAAAGTTAGTTCAATAAAATATACAGTCTTCTCTCTTTATAATTACACAGTTGGGCCCTTATATGTAACTATTTTAACTTTGGGCCCTTATTTGTAATTATTATTTTCATTTTTTGGGCCCTTGTATGTAATTTCCTCTAAAATTAATTGTTCGATTATATGAATAGATGTATTGTTATTAAAGTTTACGAACGTTCTTCATATTATCTAATAAACTATTTGTATCTCCGCAAAGTTTAAGTGCGAATGCATACAAATACAAAAAAAACTATACGTATTCTCTTTTGATATTCTACAACCTAATAAATTATAAATATCTCCGATTTGTAATGAATCGATCATAATCGGATGATTTTTAATTTTAATCAACAGATCTAAGTTATATCTATATCGATATTGGATATTGTTTATTTACGTCAAAATCAGGTGGTTAAAAAAGAAATTGATATCGATATATAACAATAATAATAATAAAGTTAAAATGTGAGCTAGTACTTTATTATCACTACTGTACTATTGATTACGTATTTAATATCATTATTCCGACTCCACATAATTTTATGCAACTATTCAAAAGTACAATTTATTATCTAATAAACTTTGACTTTTTGATAAAAAGATTCATGATATCTTTAAGTCAATCAATATTTTTAAATCAAAGATTCAATTGAAGTACGAGAATGTGATGATGTCGTCATATATAATAAGTTAAGGATTATAAAGATAACTTTCTAAGCCTGCCTATTTCATTATAGAAAAACCATGATTTTGAGTTTTCTATATTTTACGGATTTTAAAGTCATCAAATTCCCATTTGGCGCATTTACATCTTCACAATACTATTTATTCAAATATCAATCAGTATTGTTTTTTTTTTTTTTAAATTTCTTTCTACGTGAAAAAATAATTGAAAAATAATTTTCGAAAATAATTAAAAAAAAATTAATTATTGATTCATTACAAACTTTACATGTCTGAAAAATTTTCTCTTCTTGTTATTTATTTTCAATTACTTCCACACAAGATAAGAAAATCCTTTATAAAATGTAAAAATAAAGTTAATAATATTGAGAAAATGAAACATTCTTATGAATGGATTAATGATGATGAATACGATGAACAGAATTTGGATTTTGATATAATATTTGATAATCCACATCCACATCTCATTCGTTTGTATAATGACTTTAATAATTGTTGTGACGACGAATATTCTAATGAGAATCGGAATAAGCAGGTTTATGTTTTTGATTTGATTTGTAATAATCTTTGATTTCTCATGATCTTTTGATTTCTAACGGTCTTTGATATAAATAGAATCAGAAAATATATGCCAAAAAGTCTCGAAAAGTTACTATCGAATCAAAGTTCTGAAGACATTAATTGACTGACTAATTGGCTGACTGATTGACTGACTGATTGACTGATTGACTGATTGTTTGAATGATCTTTTGATTGATCGTTTGACTGACGGTTCGATTGGAATCTGCAAAATTATAAAGATTTATCATTATTATCGTTATGTAAATATGTAAATATATATTTATTTATTCATTTTTATTATTACTAGTTACTAGTTTTCTTTTTTTTATAACTATGTACTGGGTTATAGGATTATTAAGGTGCTATATAATACTGTAATACTGTAATACTGTAATACTGTAATACTGTAGTAGTTTAAATTTTAGAAGAAAATATTATATTTTGCTACATTATTAAAATGTCTACAACCTTTATCTTTTAGTTGAATTATAATACTACTAGCCACTTCTTTGTTTTTCTAAAATTGTAAAAATACGATATACTAGACATAAAATGTATAATGTTGAACGCAATTCATGAGGCTGTAATTCTCAAAAGAATTCTCATACGGATTATTGCAGCAACCTTTGGGTTAAATTAAGAATTCTTATATGTATATACATATCTCAGCTTTATTTATAAAGCGGGTATAGTGAAAATGACTAACTCGGCTATGCATTTATTTCCATCTTTAATTTAAATCTTAATGTTATTTAAAAATGTATTTTTGAAATAAGAAAGTTTCAAACTTTTAACACACTAATATATATGAAAGTTTAACACCCTTAACAGTTAATAAATGTTATATTTGAAATACTGTTATTTTCACGTGGCTGAGTTATACTTTCGGAAGTATTACTTTCGGAAGTAATACCCTTTATATCTGTATATTATACCGATAGCGATAGCATAAACTTTTAAAGTCTGTGTCACACGTTATCATCTCTGTCTAAAATAGTTTACTGAGAGCTTGTAGGTTCAAAACATACAAGTCCACAAAAAAATTTTTTTTTTTTTTTTTTTGAATGAGCCAACTAAAACTTAAGAACTTGAATAACTCTGTTTAATGAGTTGGTGGTTTTTCCTTTTATTATATGATTCCTTTTGAAACAATATTGCTCAAAATAAATAATAGAAAAATCTCCGGTTTTATTCATAACTGTAATCCTTAAACTACTGCTTATTGCAGAATTCAGCACCGTATAAACGCGAAATAACCCCACCTGTGCGTTATTTCGAGTACGCCTATGTGCGCTATTTAGAGTACGCCCATGTACGTACGTTATTTCGGAATAAGGGGTGAACCTGGATGATTTACTTTAAATTTTTAGACTAAAACGCAGAAATCCCTGATACATATACTCGGTTTGTAGTTATTATAAACTGGGTATAAGCGGGTATAATCACTAATTCTATTGCTGTATTGTAATGCGCGTTAATTTGGGACACTATGTTTGATTTTCAAAATAACGTTATTTTGCGCTTATACGGTACGTAACCATGTTAAGAATCAAATTATTAATGATTATGTAACCTTAATGCAGAATAGGATATCAAGTTCTCTTTAAATGTGCGTACTGAACTGATTCAGTCCCAACATATTATAAAATTTATCACTTTTGTTCATAATTTATTCGGATTTCCCAAACGACCAAATTCTTTATTACTACTAAGGATGTAAAGTTTGTTAATCAACGATTTAGTTTACCATAGATTAATATAGGGTGCATTTTTAATTTGAGTCGAGTAAAGTATTCTCTTCTAGAATATTCGCTATTTATATATACTGTATTAGTTTGCGTGGCGCAAGAATATTAATATAACAATTGGCTTAAATACTGTATAAAATGGCAAACTGTATTAAATGTAAAACTTGGATTTAAAATTTGACCTTATAAAGGATGAATTATAAATGTAAAAACTAGCTAATTGAATAATAAAACTAGCTAATTGAAAAATAAAAAGATATTTACAAAAAGAATTTTTTATTTTATTTTATTTTATTTTATTTGTAAAATATCAAATGCAATGGTAGCAATAATAACAATTGAATTTTTTTTTTTTTTTTAAACTTATTAATTACATCAATTTTTTCATTATCTAATAAAAGATTTAATATACTTTTCATCTCCAGAAACGTATCAAAACCTACAAAAAAAATCAACTAATATCTAAAAATAATCCATCTCCAAACGGTGTTGATTCCGTATCATCCCCACTTTCTAAAGTCGATAAATTCCAATTTTGTTCAATAGTTGGTACAAAACCATAATGATCATATCGATCACTATCTTCATGTTTCAATGATTTCAATACATTTGGTCCTATAAGGACGGTATAAATATGATTATAGTTTGTTAAACTATCCAAATACTTGGATGATTCATCAAACGTTATAACTAGTAGTGTTCTAGAATTAATTAACAATGATTCAATTAATGGAATAAATGTTTCATTCAAGTATCTGCTGGCAAATTTTACGTTCGTTTCATGTCCACTATTGACTACATTAGGTCTAATTAACATTGTAAGAAATTATTAGATGAATTTATAAAAAGCATCTCTATCTATCATATTATTTAAACTTACGAATAAAAAACATATTGTGGAACAGTTCCACGCTCAATATCTTTTTTCAATGTATCTGCATTCACTATGTAAATATATCTTGAAGAATTCGTTCGAATTTGATTCATTGAAATAAATGGATTATGCTTCCGGACATAAAGTTTATCAAAAGAATGACTATCGCTAAATCCATTCCCTAATTCATCATAAACATAGATATTAATAAAGTATTGTTATTTTTACGAAATTAGAAAAATACAAAACAAATAAACTGATAATCGATAAGAAAAATCATCAGGATAGTTTACCAGGATAATTTTCATATAGGACAATAAAAATAACCCATATGGGCTAATCGGCAAATATTGTGCCCTGAACGGTATCTGAAATTCCAATTTAATAAAAAAACTTTACTTGCGGATTATATGAATTTAGTTGCTCATATGAACATATTTATATGCAAATTCGAACATGTCTAT
>CAJVQC010001169.1:0-10697 GCA_910592285.1 Racocetra persica
GCTAAATTCTACTCTAATAATAATAACTAAATAAGACTAAATGATAATAATAAAATAAATAATAAAATACAATATCGAAATAATAAACTAATAAAATAATAAACTGTTCTATAATAGCAGTAACTAATCTTTGCTTAAGTTCATTGAAAGCTTTCTGGCAATTAGGGCTCTATTCGTAAAGGTTATCCTTATGCAATAGCTGGTTAAGAAGTTGGGTGATAGAAAAAAAATTTTGAATAAATCTTCTATAATATCTAGCAAGTCCTAAGAAAGATTAGAGTTGAGTAATATTGGTAGGAGGTAGGATAGTTTGTACAGCAGTTATTTTGTCTGGGTCTGGTGATATTCCTTTTTCTTCTATTATATGTTCAAGAAAAGGTAGACATTTTATCCAGAAATTACACTTTTCTATATTAAGCTTTAATCTACTTTTTTGATTCTGGTAAATACTTCTCGTAGATGCTTGATATGATCATTAAAGGTTTGAGAAAATACATTGGTATCATCAAGATAAACAACTATGTATTTATAGGCTATTCCTTGATAGACCTGGTTTATAAGACGTTGGAAAGTTGCAGGGGCATTGCACAATCCAAATAGCATTACATTAAACTCATAGATGCCATATCTTGTGATAAAAGTGTTCTTTTCTCTATTAGCTGGGTGTACTATAACTTGCCAATATCCACTTATAAGATCTAGAGTAGAAAAGTAAGTAGCTCCAGCAAGTGAATCTAACATTTCATCTATTCGAGGCAGAGGGTATTGATTCTTTTTAGTAACAGCATTCAACTTTTGATAGTCAACACAAAATCTTTTTTTGCCATTTTTCTTGGCTACAAGTACAATAGGGTCGAGAACTGATAGGGGGTACATCTTCAGTGTATATTCAATGAGTTACTAGGTTGGTCCTTTCTAGTTGAGTGATATTTTTTGCAAAGAGGTTTGCAAATTCTAAAAGTAATTATCGAAATTGGGTTTTTTGGCTCAGGGTTAAAGGTCCTATTTTTGGGTTATTTCTTGAGCGATAGTATATACTTCTTGTTTTAATAAATTTTGTTGTAGGGCGAATCTATGGGCGTCTGTTTCTGTTGGTAGTTCGTCTGTATCTTCAAGTAGTTTTTCATCTTGCTTAGGATTATTTAAAAATTTAGTGGTCTATTTTCAGAGAGAAAGAACTCTGAGTATAATCCTTTCATTCGATTATGAAAAGCTTCAAGATGATCAATTCTATTTTGAAGAGTAGCAATAATTTAGCTTTGTTGCCCAAATATTTCAATCTGTTTTTGTAAAGCTTCAATTATTTGTTCTTGCTGTTCCACTTGTTGTTGCAATAAGCAAATCATTTTCTGTGTTTCTTCATTTAATTAAATAATAGATGGAGTTGGATTTTGAGATGGTTCATGTGGTTCATCATCAGGTAGAGAAGAGGTTGGAGTTTGATTTGGAGATAGTGTTTCTGTTTCTGGTTCTGGTAGTAGGAGAGATAGATGAAGTTCATCATAACACTCTTGACAATATTGATCATATTGTTCAAGTTCAGTCTTAGCTTTTGCTATAAAGCAATTTTTATATAGTTCCACAGTTTCTTGAAAGTTTTTTTGTAGATTTTTCATAGCTCTTTGTTGGTCAAAGTCAGGATGGTTAGTATCAAATAATTCAGCTAAGATTCTTTGTAATTCATCTGCTTCAGTTGAGGTTAACTTAATATGCAGAGCTCTCATGATAAGGTTGATTTTCTCATTAGTATAGTCCTGGTTAGAGCAGTCTGTTGCTAGAGGTTCAAGAGCACTAGCAAGTTGTTCACTACTTTCATCTAGTTGGATCTGGGCTAGGTGATAAATTCAGCTTTGGTTGAGGTCATAGGCATGTTTAGCATTTCTAGTAGATTCGATATAATGTCTAACTCGAATCCACAAGTTATAGTTGGGGTTCTATTTAATGTTCTTGGCTGCCTTGTAAGCATATAGGTGTTCTAAGCCACAAAACCAGATATCTTCTTTTACTGTGTCTAGTTTGTATATTCTGGATCGAATAAATTCTTTACTACAAACTCAGCACTTGGTGAGGGTTTCTTGTCCTTCACCATTAGTAAAGTATTCAATATTTCTTGGATCATCTTGGTTTAACTCATGATGAAAGTCAGTCCAACAAGCTCTACAGACTAGAGTCTGGTCTAACAATCTAAGGTCTTCTGGTTTTCGAGATACTTTGCATTGACAACAATGATTAACTCTTTTTCGAGAGTAGTAGCTTTGCTATTGTTCATTTACTTTATCAGAAAAACATCCACATCTATATCTTTGGTTGGCCAACTTGATAGAGGTGAGAGGGCAATCAATGCTAATATGACTATACTGATTATATTGGTAGCATTTATTCTGGGGGCAGTTTCTATAGAAATGTCCTAGTTGAGCACAGGTTTTATAAAAGTCTCGCTTAGAGACTTGGTAAGAGCAATAGACAGAGATATGTCCATATTGGTAGCAGCAATAACATTGGTTATGAGGGCAGTTAGCAAAGAGATATGTTGTAGAATTACATCCTCGACATGTTCTGGTAGAGGGTGCTTGTTGAGTTTTATATCTAGTTCTGGGGGTCTGGGTAATCCATGGGTTTTCATTAGTGGTTACTACAGGGTCAACAGTATAAGCTTTTTTAGAAACAAGATATTCCTGTTTAAATTAGGCTAGGTCTCTCTCATCGGTTACTGTTGGTTGAGTGGTCAAAAGTTGGTGTTGTTTATAGGTAGTTAGAACATGGATCTTCTTTTTATTTCACTTAATGATATATGCCTTATTTTTCCAATTATAACTAGCTTCAACTTTTTGTGACCAGTCATTTTCTAAAAGCAAGGAGTAGGATGTAGCGTCTATGACTTCTACGTCAAGGGGAATAGTGACTCCTTCAATCTCTATTGGAAGGTTTTTAATAATTCTTAGAGGTCTAGTAGAGGGTCCAGTAGCTGATACAATTAAACTTGTAGAGGGGCTTCAATCTTCAGGCCAAGTTCCTTAACAACTTTGTAGATGATCATACTAATTGCAGCTCAACTATCGACAATAGCATAGTAGGGTCTGTTTCTAAGTTTAATATTACACTTAACAGGAGTAGTGTAAGTTGGTGTCTGTATCTGGTTAGAGGCGTTAGATTCTTCTGTAGGATAATTAGCTATGGCTGTTCTAATAGATTCATTGACTAAGAATTGTTTAAATTGTTCATAGGTATAGTCATTAGCTATATCTGCAGTATATACATTGCGAGGATAAGGGGTGGAGGATCGGCTTTTAGACTTATGGTTCTGGTTATAGTAAGAATGGTTATCAGAGCGATACCTATCACGAGATTGACTTCTGCTTCTGGATCTGTTCCTTTGATCATAATCTCTGTTTCTGGATCTATCCCTATTGTGAGATTTAGATCTATTATAAGATTGATTATTTCTAGAGAAATATCTATTGTCTCGGCTAGAGAATCGATAATCATGTGAGCTTCTTCTATTATCCTCTTTTCACATGCGGCAATCTCTAATAAAGTGTCCTTGGTTACCGCAGTAATAGCAGGTATTGGTTCGAGAGTTATTGTTATTGCTATTATTATTATTATTCTGGCGAGAGGAGTTGTTATTTTCAGAATAATAGACAGAAGTAGCAGGTTGTTTTTCAGCAAGGTTGATATTAAGCTTGGCAATTTGTTCAGTAAGGCGAGCAATAGCTTGGTCATTGTCATTACTATTAGCATTATTTTCAGTAGCTATAACTTATCTAGTTTCCCATCTTCACGCTTCTTGGATAGCAGCATCTAAGTTAGCAGGTTCAGCAGCCTGTATATTAATAGTATATTCTGGGCATAGTCCCTGAATAAAGAACTAAACTACTAGGCTTCCTGGAAGATGATGAGCAGGGTCTTCTACTTTATGGTATAATTGCTTAAATCAGCTAATATAGATGTCAACTATGTCTAAACCCTGTTTGATTTCAAAAAGATGTTTTTGCCAAGTAGCTTTTTGTTTGGGGGTGCTAAACTTTGCTTTAAACAGATGTATAAAACTGTAGACATCATTTTCATTTACTTGTTGTCAATGTTGATCATGATGGTAGTGAGTAGGGGCATTAGCAAGGCTGGTATACCATTCTTGAGCATTATTCTTCATATATATAGTGGCTAATTCCAATTGATGAGCAGGACTCCAATAGTTAGTTTTGGCAACTTGATCAAATTCTTCTATCCAGGTTATAGAGTCTTGAGTTCCATCACTACAATAAAAATCAATTTTAATAAAGGACTTTTCACCACCACGTCTTAGAGCAGCAGCTAGTTCAGTCATAGCTTCAGCAGCTTCTTTGAGTACTTGGTCATCCATGTCTTTTTGTTCTAGTTCTTCGTCAACTACAGTAGTATTTGTTTCGGTATCAGAAGCTTGGTTGTCAACTTCTTCTTCTTCAGGTACTTCAACAATAAAGTTAGGGTCTTGGTTGGGGTCTACTAATAATGGGACAGTAGGGAGTTGTTGTCAGAGTTGAGAAGAAGTATTTAATAGAGTAGTATTAAGATCTAAATCAGCTTGTGGATAAGCTTCAGGTGCAAGAGAGGTTAGTAGTAACAGGAGGGGTGTTAGTAGATATAATATAATTAATAAGTTAAGTAAATTGGTTAGATTGAGCTCGAGAAGAGTTGGTTGCTGTGCGAGTGTGAATATAAATAAGTTCTAAATCAATATCAGCAAAGAGGAGATTAGGAGTGTTAATTCGAGGAAGAAATTAAACTTGAATAGTATTTTTGTCGTAGTCAGGGAGAACAGATATAGAGTGAGTGTGGATATCTTCTATTTTCTCAGATTGTAAAGGGTTAACAGAGTATAAATTAGGTAAGACGACTAAATTGGCAGGGTTAACTTCACTTCAGGATATCGAAGCTACAGGTGAACCAAAATCTCTTAAGGCTTCAGTAGCATCAGTAGTAGGATTTAATTTGGGAGAATAATTAGGGTTTTCAATATAAGGATCAAAATCATTGACAGGAAAATTTGGGAGTAAATAAGGTGCAAGTTGATATCTAGTATAATTAGCAAAAAGAGTAGCGGCTATTTGTCAAGGTTGTCAAATGAAGTTCTATATCGATAATTAAAAATAATATCTCTAACTAAAGCTTAGGCAGAACTATAGTTAGGGTAACCTCTTAATTCAAAATGGGCTATAACTGTTATCTGGGTATAAGAAGTTGCAGCAAAAGCTTGTTAATACCACAACCAAAAACTACAGAAAGCACGATGATATTGGGTAGCAGTAAAATACTGTCGACAAGATTCGACGGGAGCAAGTACTTGGAGGGTATCATTTGCAAGGCTATTTTCGTGGTGTGCTAATTCGTGTCTTCGTATATGTTCCAAATGTAACTGGTAGGCTCAATGCATATAATGCTCTGAGCAATCCTTGGGTCGTAATATTTAAAAGTCGTCTGGTTCTAGTTGTATTTAAAAATCTAATTCTGGGTGGAATTACTTACACCTATACTTTGGCTCGTGGATAACTCGTGCTTAATCCTCGATTAAGGTTTGCTGTAAGCTGCTAGCTCTATGGTTGCTACAAAAGCAGAGGCTTCTAGTGTGCCCTTCTAAACAAATCTCTTTCAATTTGTCAGGACTTCCAATAGTTGCTACGAAAGCAGAGGCTTCAAGTGTGCCCTTCTAAGCAAATCTCTTTCAATTTGTCAGGACTTCCTAAAATAAAACTATTACTCTTTAGTAATAGCTGGGGTCGTAAATAAATATCTTCTTGTAGAGTGATTCCAGCAAAGTTTCCTTTATGGTAGAGAAACTTTTCTTTCCTTGATTAAATTTGGAATAATTTGGCAGAGTTTTCTTTTACAGTACCCAAAATTTTAAAATTTAGAAAAATTAAAAATTGACGATGCTGTTACTATGCTAACAAGGTTTATTACTTAGAAAGAAAAGGTAGAGGAAGTTTTTACGAATCTAAAGGAGGTGAGAACGTCCAAAACGGTTAAGTGGATGGTGAGATATTAAGGGTTGAAGTTTGTGTAATGATATTCGTAAAGGCAAATTTCAAGAAAATTTATAGTAAAGAAAAGGGAGTAGAAACTTTAACAATTTTTAGTGGAACAGAGAAGCGTTTTGGGTCTAAGTAACCTATATACCAAAAAGTAGGGAAGGTTTTCAAGAATGTAAAGGAGGTGAGATTTTCAAAATAGGGTCAATATTCGTAGAGCTATTAAAAAAAAACTAAAGCTAATAGGGTTTTTGAACAAGAAGTTTCCCTATTTCTGGGGATAATTTTTCCTTTCCGCCAGGAGGCACCAAATTGTTACAAGTGGACTGTAGCCTTTTTAATACAGCACAAGTAACAAAGCACACAGCTATAGAGCTCCGTTGCGAGATTATAGTGGTGTGAAAGTGAAATACAATTTCATTAAGGGCAGTTCGTGGAAAGTATATAGTTTAAAGAAAGATATATTTTATTTACGATATAAAACTTTAATTACAAGATATAATGTTCCTATAACTAAAAGGTGTCTGTATCTAGAGGGGGTGTTCAGTCTTATCTGGCAGGAATGAAAAAAGCCAGGGTTTATATATCTTTTTCCTAACTAATAAAACTAATATAAATAGTAAGAAATGGTAGAACCGGTAGAAATAGTAGAAACGGTAGAAATGGTAGAAATGATAGAAATGGTAGAAATAGTAGAAATAGTGGAAATGGTAGAAATGGTGGAAATGGTAGAAATGGTAGAAATGGTAGAAATGGTAGAAATAGTAACCATTCTTTCTGTTCATCACATTACGCGAACCTACTTAATAATATTACACAATAATATAATAATACAACAATAGAATATAATAATAATAATAATAATACTAATAATAATACTAATTAATACTAATAATAAGAAATTTAGAAAACTTATTCTATAATAATATAATTCTTTATATTTAAATTCTAAATTTTGTGCTATATTATGAATTTCTAATATATTTTTAATACAGATGATTAATAGTATATGATATAAGAAATATTCAGTATTATCAAGATCTAATATTTTAGTTTTCTTATGCCAAGTTAGATTTAATATTATTCATATACTCCTTGCTTTATTTAATATTTTTTGGTAATGGTGATGTTGAATGATTTGAATGCTTATTAAAAAATGAAATAATAGCATTTCTAGCTATATTATTTAGCTTATATTTAGTTATCAAAACCATTAAATTAGCATAAGTTTCATTAAGAAATTTATCATGTTTTTGATTAAATTCTTCATCTGAAGAAGAGTTTTGAATATCATCAGAGTAAGTAGAATTAAATAAAAATTCATTAGAAAATTTCTGATTTTTAGGTAAATTAGAATCCAGATCATCAAGAATATTAGATAATAGATTAAATTTAAGATAGTTTGAATTTAAATTAAAAGATTCTAACTCAAATAATATATTAGCTAAATCACCAGAAAGGTTATCTGTATTAAATAGACCTGAAAAACTAGCAGAAGTGCTATTTAAATCAAAATTAAATTGATTTTATTTTGTTTATTCAAATTTGAATCTTTTCAAAACTTGATATCTTTAAAAGAAATCTTTTTAGAAGAAAATCTACTATCTGATTTAGCTTTGTTAATATCAAGAAATTTGTTTTGAATAATTTTAATATGTTTTGAACTAGTGCAAACTTGAGCAAAAATATTTACAATAACTTGATCATCAGTATTGGCAGTAAATAAACATTTAGATATATACTTAGATAACCTATTTCGTGTTGCAAAAATATATGAACAAAATGTGCATTTGAAGTCAGACATTTTTAAGAAGATAAATTTTTATAAAACTAAATATTTTGAAAATGTAAAATATATTTGAAGCATATAATTTAAATACAAAGAGCATAAAAAACATTTTATTATATTTAAACAGTATCCAAAAACTATATTTATTTCTCTTATTTTTAATAAATTTAATTTGTTATATTCATTACGTTAATATTTAATAATTCTTACTATTTTTAAAAAGATTTTATAAAATTAAATTTATGCAAATTATATCGAATTAAATTTATAAATATTAGATTTATTAATAAAATTTAAATTGATTTGAATAATTGTAAACTTTTCTAATTAAAGTAATAAATTTTTATTTTTATATTCATTATATTAATATTATTTTTTAATTTAATATAGTATTATTCTGTTTAGTAATAGTATAATAAATATATTAAAGTTTTCTAAAACAAATAAATTTTAAAAAAATCTGTCTTACAAATTCGTTGCTTTTAGACTAAGCTACAATTCATTAAAATAGATTTAAAATTTTTTGTTTAATATAAAAAAATAGTTATTTATATTTTAACTTATTATATAAAAAATTAGCCAATCATTATACAAAAAATTAGCCAATCATTTTTGATTATATAATCATAAATTTTGTGCTTTTTTAACTGTATAAATAGAAAAGAAATAGATCAACAATCAATATTGTTTTGAAAAATTTCAAAATATCACGCATATTCGAATTAAATAAACTAAAAGCAAATTTCTTAAAAACTATTTTATATTAAAATTTATTTTCTTTTAAAGCTTTTTATATATATTAGTTTTTAAAATATCTAGGTTTTTTTTTTATTATTTACAACTAATTACACTACTAATATCATTTTAAGTTTTTTTTATATTATTTTTTATTATTTTTATAATCTTTAAGTATATTAGATATGTTTTAAGATATGTTTATCAAGTCAAAGAAAAGCTCAAAAAAAGTCTAAAACAAGATGTCAAATAAAGAAAAGGCAAGTCTAAAATCTGCAAGAGGAACTGAACTAAGTAAAAGCTTTTTGATAAGATTCAACAATCTTGAAATCAAAGCAAGTAGTGGATTAATTATGAAAGACAATTCAAATAAATTCAATGGTATTTAAAATATTTTAAATTATTCTATTTAATTTATAAATTTTGCTAACTATAACTAGCAGTGATCATCACCGGTATGTAATTAGCCAATATCAGTTTGTGTAACAAAATAATTTTTTTTTCAAAAAATATCAATATCTCACGAATTCGTCTATGAAACTACCTTTGACATTCTAATAAAAAAAATTTCTTGCTAAATTTTGTATATATTTAACACCTTGCTAAAATCCTAAGCCTTGCCCTAACTCTAAAGTAGAAGAAATGAATTTTTATTTTATTTATCGTTATTGGCTAATTACATACTGGTGACAATCACCACCAGTTCTATTTAGTTTAACTCTTAATTTATTAATATATTATTAATTATCTCTTAAACTGTAGGCTTTTTCAAACAAATTTGCCTGGAAAATTATCATAAATATAGTTATGATTTATTTTTTTTAAATTTTAACATATTTAAATAAAATTTTTTTTGATAATATTTGAAAATAAGAATTATATTATAGTAGTATTTAATTTTATATTATAAGAAAAAAAGTCTTGGTTACTTATAAGATAAAAATAAACCGATTTAGAAAAAATTTTTTAATAAAAAAAATTATCAACTTATTCTTGGAATATTAATTTTAAAGATACAGTTCTTAATATAATATTTTAGTTTATATAAAGGATGACAATTTTTATTATTATGACTTTTATAATTTACTTATAAAAATTTAGATTTGTATTAAGAGCAAAATTTTTTTTTAGCTTCAAAAATATATAAAATCTTAAAGAATCTTAAAAAAATTTTAATAGAAAAAATTTTTGAATAAAAACTTTAAAGTTTTATTGCTCAAAATTTTATTAATAATTTTAAAAAACTTTTATAATAAAAGTTATAAAATATGTTTTCAAGAATATATTCTATAATAAATATATACTCTATATTATTAATAAATTATTATTTTATTTAAAAAATACCAAATACAATTAAATTTTCTAGGCAAATTTGTCTGAAATACAGTTTAAGATATAATATATTTAATTATAAACACTTACAAGATCTATAGTGAAAATTATTAAAAATCAAGAAGAGATTCTTAATGAAATTAAAGAACTTAGAAATAAAGTTGGAAGAATTGAAAATAGATTAAATAAAATAGAGGAGAAATTAAATAATAATTTTGATATTACAAATGAAAAAATCTTTAAAGAAGTAATTTTTTAATATAAATTTATTTTTTAATAATATAGTAAATCATTTAATATTAATTTAATAATTTTAAATAAATTTTAATAAAATTAATAATTAGAATATGATTAAAGAAGCAGCAAAAGAATTAATCGCAATTGAAATATATCCAGAGAAACATTAAATAAAATCAGCTATAGAAAAATATATACATGCTAATTACAAAGAGTATTTTCAAAAATTTTTGCAGAAATAGTAAAATAGATATTATACGAAGAATTTTAATAGACCAGTAAAACCTTTTTATTTTCTTTTTAATTGGCAGTCCTGCAGATTACTCTTTATTTGAAAGTACCAGAACTTATATCAACAGAAAGATATAATTTTCTATACTATAGCAGCAGGGAGGGCGAGCAGACTTTTTTCTATTTTATGGAATTTTTGGGTAAGTTGAGTATATAAGTTAAAAGCTCTGAAATCGTCAAAATCCATATTATCTTTTTATATAAAATACCCAGAAACACGTTCTAGAAGCTAGATTTTTTTGGTTAAAAATGACCCTTCCAGAGTCCCAAGAACAATAATTTAGTTTTCTGGTTAAATCAGCACT
>CAJVQC010001170.1:0-10697 GCA_910592285.1 Racocetra persica
AACAATACAACATAATCTGATATTTCACACTTATGTTCAACAAGGTTTTAGCTTCTCTGATCCCCTTCTGATCCTATTCACTTCAGAACTTTTATTAGTGATATTGTCAATAGTTAATTTGCATAAAAATGCAGGTCCATGTGTAATATGTGGTATAAATGACCTCAAAAAAAAGTTTGTAGATTAACACCAGACCTTTTGTCTAAGGCTATGCGAAGCCCTGCTATTTCAAATTTAAGAAAAGAACTCAGTTTAAATGACCAACTTTGTCAAATTCATTATAATAAGTTGATAGTATTCGATAGAGGCTTAAATCCAAATAAAAGACAAAAATTTGAATTAATCTTAGTTTAAAATATTAATGAAAAGCATAATTACGATGATTCAAACCAACAATTCAATACTGGGAATTGTTATAAAAACAGCATAGGTGTTTCTAAAGATGAAAACAAGGCACACAAATGGTACTTGAAATCTGCCAAAAGTGAAAATTCTAATAGACAGTTAAGTGTTGGAAATTGCTACCAAAGTGGAATAGGCATTCCTAAGAATGAAAAAAAGCATTTGAATAGTACTTGAAATCTGCAAAAGGTGGAAATTCTGACTGAAGGTTAAGTGTTGGAGATTGCTACCAAAATGGAATAGGCATTCTTAAAGATAAGAAAAAGGCATTTGAATAATATTTGAAATCTGCTGGCAGTAGAAATTCCTATGGACAATTGAATGTTAGAAGTTGTTATCTGAATAGAATAGATATTCCTAAAGATGAGAAAAAGTTATTTGAATAGTACTTGAAATCCACTAGAAATAAAAATTCTGATGGACAATTTAATGTTGGAAATTGTTACCAAAATAGAATAAGCATTTCTAAAAATAAAAAAAAGGCATTTGAATGGTACTTGAAATCTGCTAAGAGTGAAAATTCCAAAGGACAATTAAATGTTGAGAATTGCTACTAAGATGAATGGGCATTCCTAAAGAAAAAAAAAAGTATTTGAATGGTACTTGAAATCTGCTGAAAGTAGAAACTCTAATAGACAATTAACTGTTAGAAATTGTTATAAAGATGGTATAGGTGTTCTTAGAGATGAGAAAAAGGCATTTGAATAGTACTTGAAATCTGCTGAGAGTGAAAATTCTGATGGACAACTAAGTGTTGGAAATTGCTATAAAGATGGTATAGGTGTTTCCAGTGATGAGAAAAAGATATTTGAATGGTACTTGAAGTCTACTAGCAATGCAAATTCAAATAAACAGTTAAATGCTAAAAATTGTAATCAAAATAACATTGGCATTCCTAAAATAACTTCAACACCTGTAACATTTAATAAGAAGGGTATCAGAAAAAACCTTTTTCCAATGTGCAGTCAATATCAAAACAAAATAAATGATTAGCCGCCTTTGAAAAAGATTCTGAAAAAAAACTTTCAAAACTAATTACACATCATCGATTGGTTTCTGAAAATAAGTAGCCTATTGTTTATGTGTATAGCATTTGATTAAACATTAATAATAATACCATTAATTTAAACTATTAACTGTTTAATCAAGAAACAGATCTTGCCAAATTAGATACTATTGTTCAAGTATGTGATGAATCTTTGCTTTCTCGAGATGGTTATCATTGATTGGCTGCTGTCGAATCTCAACTTATTTGAGAATATGAAGTTGCTGCCTGGAGAATTGAAATAACAAACCTAATGAATAAGAAAATTAGAATTGAAACTTTTAGTATGAATCATTCTAGCCCCGAGAATAATATTTCAGAACATAGTGAAAAAATTGAATATTCAGAAATAGAAAATAGCATTTATAGGTCAATAAAATCTATTTTAAATGCTCTTCTTCCTATTTGAAAAAAATCTTCTCTGCCTATTCTTATGCCAGAAGACATATTTAAGTTGAAACTTGGAGGTGATAGTCATAACGTAGGTTACAAACAAAACTACGTAATAGTAACCTTTTGTCTTTTAAATGAGAGTAATAGGGTTTTGAAGCCTGATCATCAATGTTGGTATGTTTTATTAATAATTTTAATTGTTTATAATTTAGTTTTAAAATTTTAATTGTTTTTATTAGTATTTGCCTATATATCGGAAAAGAAAATTACAACACATTGGCAAAGATCAGATGTATATTCAAACCTCAGCTTTTGGATCTTAGTAATAATAGTTTTTTGATTACGAAGGTATTTATTGGCTGGTAGAATTGTACTTTTGCGGTAACTAGAAGTTTATGTACATAATAATAGGACTAAAGGCTCTAAATGCTAATTATTTTTGTCTGTACTGTAATTGTAATGCAATATCTCATTGGGACATAGATCAAGATTAGGCTAACATGAGAAATTCTAAATGTAATTTTAGTTGTATAGTATAATACTGTAAAATAATAAAATCTTAATTTTTAAATATTTTACTTCACAAATTGATATTAAGAATGATTAACTCTAAATACAAGCTTATTTATTATATTTTATTTAATAAAATCAGCCTAAAGAAATCAACTTGGTAGAGTCAATTTAAGCTTGTCATATACATATAAATTTTAAAAAATTATGATATAACACCAAATTGATAATCTTGAAAGTAAAATATCTAAAAGTTAAGAGTTTATTTTTAATGAATATATTATACTGTAGCTAATCATTTCTATATATCTTTAAAAATTTTTTTAATTAGGTATTAAAAAACCAGCCTTATTTCTATCTATTAACCAAGAAAATTATATACCCGACAAGTTGCATTTGCTTTTACAAGTATCAGATGTTTTAATAGAATGTTTCTTTAATGATCTGTTTAAAAAAAAAGTGTTTGAAAAACAAATCAAGTCGGTTATTGAAGTAGCATTCAATAATCTTGGAATATCATTTGAATTTTTTAAATTATCCAATAACAAATAGAATTGAACTTTATTAATGGGCCCTGATAAAAAAAAATAATCAAAAAATTTTTAGTAAGTCAATTTATTTTAGGCACCCGAGGACAGGATATTGAATAGCTGTGGCATAAATTTTATTGATTGTATAATGTTCTGCAAGAATCACAAATCTCTGATCAAGAAATTAATCAATACAAAGTCGATACAAAAAATTGGATTCGAGTTTTTTGTCGGCCAGCCCAAGGTCATATAAATTCTTTGCAAAATTTTGAACTTTATCGTAAGGCAGATATTACACCCTATATGCATGTATTTGCAAAATACATCCTTTTATTCATGCAACAATTAAAAGCGAAAGGTCTCTTTTTGCATATTTTTTCTACCTCAAGTATTGAGAAAAAGAATCATAATCAGATATAGACTTCAAATCAAACTGTATTTAAACACATTACTTTCTAATGATTTTATTATTAGGTTCGGGTATTTTTTGGGGGCACTACCATGAGAAGGAAAAATAGAAACAAATCCATTGTTTATGATATAATATTATTTGAGAATCAACAGCTTTTTTATTTAATGAATAATATTCCTAGAGAAATTAATATTCGAAATATTAATGCTAATAATAAGGAAAATTCATCTTCGACCATTATCAATGAAGCAAATACAGCTAAAATTGTTTCATAGATTGATAAAAAAAGACAAATTACTTTTTCATAGAACTAGAAATTGTTTTGCCAAAAGATTTGTTTTGAAATTTATGCAATAAGCAAATACATCTTGTAGTTATGAAGGTTAATGGCACTGACAAAATTCTTGGTAGATATAATCTATCGATTGGGATAAATTAGTTGATTGATTTAAAAATTGCAATGATATCTTTACTTTTTTGTAGAATAGAAATGATTTATCAAAGATTCATTTTGAAATTTATATAAGCCAATAATACATCTTGTAGTTATGAAAGTTAGTGGCGCTAATGAAATATAATCTATCAGTTGGGATAATCATTTGATTCATCTTTTAAAAATTTATGTGATAAGCTAATATATCTTGTGTAGTTATGAAGTTGATGGTACTAAAAATCGGTCAGGATAATTAGGTGATTGCTTTATTTTTTTTGTGGAATTGGAGTCGATTTACTAAAGATTCATTTTTGGAATTTATGCGATAAGTCAATTATAAAATTAATCACACTGACAAAATTCTAAGTATATATAATTTATCAGTTAGATAAATCGGTTAGTTTAAAGAATATTATTATTCAAAATTTTGTATTGAGTTATGCAATTTTAATTTTCTTAAATATTTTTTAATTTACATATATCAATTAGGTTATGATGTGAATATTACATCAGAATTACCCATCTTAGTAAATTTACAGTATTTCTTTTTTTATAACAGCATATAACACAATATATTCTATTTGGGGTAATATATCATTGGTTTAGCAGTTACAAAGTGAAAAACCTTTCGTGGGTATTACTATTTCAATAGTTATAAATAACTTTTTTTTTTAAAAAAAAATCTTATATTATATTTTATTATCTCAACAGGTTCTTAATAATGAACAATGCTTTATATTTATTAATTACATATCAATAACAATTACCAAGCACAAATATAGTATCAAAAATACCAATCTCTATATTCAACCAACTCTATTGATTTATTATAATAAATAATTGCTTTAGATTTTTTAGAATTACCTATATTATTAAAAAAAAGAAACTTCAGCCTAAGGCCATGCAAAATTAATTCATTGGTTTCATAACCCGGCTGGGTTAAAATTTGAAAACTCATAAAAAAAATTTTTTATTTAATAACCGGGTGGGTTTTTAAAAAGCCTTTTATATATGAAATTTAAAAAAAAGCCAACTGGTTGGGTCTATTTAAAAATTTCATGTTATGAATACCAAGACAGTAAATTTGTGTAGCCTAACTTATAGGTAATTTTTTTTAAAATATTGTATAAGAAAATGATATAGACTTACATTATTAAAGCCATCTCAATAAATTACATCGACTATATCAAAGATTACTTATTAAATCGAATTTTATATTAATACCAATAAAAATATAAATCACACGTCTTTATCTGTATACATGATCTATCTGTTGAGTTGCTGAAAAGGCACACGGGGTAGTATAAACCTATAATTTCTTTGATCTTGAGTTGATTCTATATTATCTGAGGAATTCTTGCGCAATTCAATATTATAAACTTGTGGATTTGATTCTTGTAACTCTTGCGAAGTAGTTTGATTTGCTTGGGTTACAACGGGTCTTATAAACAAATAATTAAATTTTTTCTTTAAAATAAAATCAAATTGATAAAAAAAAAAAAAGTTTTTCAAAAAGTTATCAGAAGACTCCATATTCCAATTTGTACCATTCAGAAAATTTTCTTGAATCTACTATAAATTTATAGATGACAGTACCACATTGAAAGATACAACCATTCTCTTTTAATTCTGATTGTGACCAAATGAAATTAACATTATAGGAACTATCATGATCTATAAATAAAACAAAACCAACTGTTTTCAATTTTGGATCTTGCCAAATATTCCAATGATCATAATTAACTAACTGCTTTAATCAATGTTCACCAGCCTCACTCTGAAATAAACATAAATACTTTCATTGTACAGGACTATATCAGAAAGAAGGCTCATGCTCAAAAAGAAAAACAAATATATTTTCTGAAAAAGCATTAATAGAAACTTGTTTTGCGCCTACTGCATGTCTATTAAAACCAAGCCATTTTTTAATAAGAACTATAAATGCATCTTGATAAAACATGATTTGCTCAAGGAGAGGTTGAATAAGTGAATAGCGATGAGGTATGATTTTGTTTTTTTGATGCTTGGCTCTTTCATGAATTGCAAGCTTTTTTTGAAAAGAGAAAATTTCTTGACAAAGTTGGCATTTACTAGCCATCAAAAGTCTAATGCTATTGTTACGTATTCATATAATATCTGATATGTATCAAAATTTTAAAATAATTTGATTGGTTGATAATATGTTTTGATCATTATATGTGACAAAATTGGATTTTGTCACATACCGAATGGAGTCAAATCCGCCCATATAAAGAACCAGAAAAATCTCCTCTACAACATTACTTAGAAGCCCAACAAACCCTAACTTAATAAAAACTTCTTTAATTTTTAAAAAATTAGTTTTTTAAATTTGATTGGTTGTTAAAAATAGAAATTTTTGTGTAATTATTGTGGAAATAGCAATTTCTGTTGTGGAAATAGTAGCCCCCTTTATTAATTGGGTATAATTAAAATCAAAGTATTTAGTTATTAAACATTGTGCGAGCCTATTGATCTAAGCGCTGATTTTGTTCTTTGAACATTGGGTTGTATTACGCAAAATTAAATTTCTATTTTACATTAAATTGCATTGTAATTTACGTGATGATTTCACTAACATTATCTATATTATGTTCGGAACTGAAATTTTACTTTTTTTTTTTATGCCAGCTCTACAAAAGATTTGGCCAACATTATTCGCATGATCAAATTATATGAAATTCGTTTACGTAGACTTTCTTAAAATTACGTTTTACAGATTTTCTTAAAATTACATAAATTACGCAAAGCTACGATAATTCTTCAACCCGATTTGAACATAAAATAGCAAAGATTGGCGGCGCAGACAAAATTCTTAAAATTCGTTAAGGTTAGGCTAGGGTCAGGGTTAGGATCTAGAGAGGTGCAGTTTGTTTGGTAAAATTGCCCAACGAAAACTTTTTGTTAGAGCACAAAAGGTAGTTTCTTATGCTAATTTTTGAGATATGGGCGATTTTTGGCAAAACGAACGTTTGTTTTGAATCTTCCTGATCGTGTTACGTTACACCTAATTTTGAAATTTGATTCGTAGTACAGGAGAGCTGCGCCACCAACTTGTACACATTTTCGGTGTGCTAATATCTAAAATGAAATATACACATTTCACAAAAATTTGTTTTTGTCGAATTATGAAACCAAATACCGTGTTTCAAATTAATAATAAATCATTTTTGAAGCGTACATGCCGTGTAAATGTAAACTTGAATACGTGTATAGTTTATAAAAAATTTATGGGTTTTGAAAGAGAAAAAATATGTACAGTCAACGCTCGTTAATATCAACTTCGTTAATATTCAATCTCTCGTAAATATCAACCTCTTATTAAGAAAAAATAAGTTTGGGCTCTATAAAAACTATCCCGTTGTTATCAACCCTCGTATATATCAACACAATTGTCTAATTCAATGGGTTGTTATTAATGAAGGTTGACTGTATATAGTATTAATCTTGTTTGTCATATCCAGTACAGTTGCATTGGTTTCAATTACTCCGCATGAACAAACATTACCATTGTGGCATTAGAAGATTTAACTGATCGGTATGTTCTTATTTTTTTAAAAACAGAATCTTATTAGTAAATATCTTATTAATCCTCTCGGAAAGATGGATGCATCTAAATATAACATTATATTAATTTTAAGTACAACGAAATTCTTAATATCTTTTTATTACAAAGTTAAAGAAACTTTATGGGAAAAGATTCAAACGTCGCCTTAATTGATTACACCAAGTCAATTTAACGATCTATCAGAAAACCAAAGTATAGATAATAAGAAATCTAGTACTGAAGATAACGAACCGAATCCAAAATTTTATATACAGAACTTTTCATGGGGTATTAAAAACTTTTTTATTATTATATTCTATGTTTCAAATTATATTTCCGTGTTTAAATAAATAAATATATTTATTAATTTTTTTTTTAGCCGTTTATTTGTCTTGAAAAGTCTAATAGTCTTCCCAAACAAAAATGGCTTCAAAGTATTGGATCGAACTTCAAATCTATTCAAAAAATAGATGACTTTAAAGATTTCGAACGAGCAAAAAGCTTCCAAAAACCTGGAATGACATAACTTTTACTAGCAGTGTAGCTGCATTAAATACAAATTTAATGCTTTATATGTGCATTTTATAAAATTTGAATATGGATATAAATGCATTTAATACATTCGAATTGAATGTAATTTGACTTAGAATTTGTAGTAATAATTAAGCAAATTCTAACAAGTTGAATAAATAGATAAAAAATCTTCAATTATTTCTTAAAGAAATCTCGTGATTTGGTAATTCTGTTATTGTGTGCAGATTAAATTTAAAAGGCGATTACGTAACTGATTTTGGTGGCGATACTAGGTGCGTTACTTGGCTAGCATAGAGGGCTTTAATTCTGTAAATCTGATTAAGGATAGTAAAAAAAACAGGTTTAAACATTTTTTCACTGATCTAAAACGGGTAATGATTGAAGTCTGAATAGTTAACTCTTGATTCGAATACGTATATTTAAACTCTGACCATAATACCAAGAAACATATCATGTAGGCGACTTCGTCGGCCATAATAAAATATGCTAAAGACAGTAGATTTGTTTGGTTTTCTTATTTTTTTTGCTAAAAAAATTTTCTTAATATGACACATAAATAAGTAACAATGCATGTCGCGGATTAAACGAAATCAGTTCAAAATGAAATTTGAAGTTTCTATTTAATTCCCTAAAACCGTTTATATAAAATTTCACATATAAAAGAATGCATAAATTAAATTTCATAACATCTTTACAGGAAAACTCGTTTATTATAGCGAATCTCAATGCTAGCGAAAGAAAATTTATCAATCCTTCTACCTCTATTGAAATAAATGAGTCGGAGGAGTCGAGTATAATAATTAAATTTCGTTCCATTGAAGCTACGGTAAAATTGTCTCATTTCAGGTTTAAGCAAATATGCCAAGAAATAGTGTTTCATGCAATGTTTACATCCATAGACATAAAAGTGCCATACACTAATTTAACACAGTCACAAAGTGCTAGGCATTATTAAAGGCACAGAAAGCCACAGGCCTAAAATGCCTGTATTCAAAAAAGAATTAGTATTTTTATGCCAGATAGCGCTTAAAAAGTGCCTAATATTTTTATGCTATGTATTTTGTGTTTTATCCAAAAAATACCCAAAACTTTGCACTTGTGTTTAAAAGAGAATTGTCTGTGTTTATGAAATAGATAAAATCGCTTTTTAATAAATTTTAATGTACATCAAATAATTTAAAGAATTATTAAGCAAACCAAACCTGGAATTTATTAATTTATCCCGTAACGACATTTTTTGTCATGACACTTCCTGATCCAAAAATAACATGCTATTTCGATTTCTACCTGGATAGGTCTAAAATTTGTTTAATAGATAACTCCAAAAAAATTTTTTAAGAATTTACATTTTCTTATATCATTAATTATCATATAATAATCGTAGTGTCAATAATTTCTGCTATAATTTTTAAAGACTTGTAATGCCACCTTTCATTGGACTTAACCCTTCCAATATTACTACTCAAATAAATTTGCACTGCTCTAAGTACTATCTGTAGAATTTTCAGGATCGGAAGCCAGTTAGGGTTATATGTGGCTGGCAACGTTTTCTTATTTTTATTGTTAAATATTGGATAGATGCTGTAAGTGAGGATGGAATTTAAGTAGATATGGAATTTTCTAGGATTTTAAGGTTAAGGTGTAGGTTCATATAGAGTGAATTTTACTCTAAATTATATAATTTTATTAATTCCAAACCCACTTAAATTCAATTCACACATACAACATAGATATATAATAAAATGATATTATAATACTAAGCAGCCTTTGTAACAACCAGCCTTTATAAACAATTTAAACTAAATAATTAATTTTTAAACATTAGTAAAAATATATAAAAAATTTAAATAAAGCAACATATATTTTTTCTAAATATTCTTAATTGAATATTTTATAGTAGCAGTTAGGACAATATTAAACTTTTAATATATTGAGGTTCAAGATTATATATTAATGGATAAGATTTTAATATACTACCAGTAGTATCTTGTACTCAATTGTGACATAATTAAAAGCCAATTATCTACTAAATTTAAAATTTAATATTTTGTTTAAATATTTTATAATATATTTTAGATAAGTGCAATTATATATTTAAAATTTTATAGCTTTAGATTATATTTATAATTTTTATAATTTTTAAAATTGATTTTTTTTTAGTCTTTTATTAATAAATTTTACTAATAAATTTTATATTAAAAACTATGTTTAATTTTTTAAAAATTTATATTTATATTACTTAAGTTTAATTTTAATTAATTTTATAAAGAGATTTACTAACCACCAGCCTGGCTGATTTTATTAAATACCAGCTTATCATATAACTTATAAAAATTAAAGCTTCCGCATTATAATCATGTGATCGATTTACGATTTGATGCAAAGATAGTTATTTATAAAGTATGCGAATTATACGAATTTTGCCAAAAAGAACAACAAGTTGGGTAATTACAGTCACGGCGACAAATCGGTTTACTCATTTAATCAATCAATTTTTGCTCACATGCTGCATGAAAATAAGCGGATTATGCGATTTCATATAGTAAAAATCGCAAATTATGCGCATATCATTTGTGCAATCGTTATGTCATGTCACGATACATCAACTATTATTAATACCACCTGATCTAAGCGAAACTACACTAATCCCTAACCCTAACCCGACTACAGAACTAACCCTAATAAACTATTATTAATACTACCCGATCTAAGCGAAACTACACTAATTCCCTAACCCTAACTACAGAACTAACCCTAACCAAACCTAACGACTAAACTAAACAACAACCACCGATGAAGAAAGTAGTTCACTGCTCCGATAGTGATGACGCCAACAACAAAAGCATTTTACTGCTCCAATAGCGACGATGCCC
>CAJVQC010001171.1:0-10696 GCA_910592285.1 Racocetra persica
GTTAGTATAAGAAACAATTGTAAAGTAAAACACTGACCCAAGAATGAAAATACCAGCGAATGAGATAATTGTAAAGCGAGACACTAACTTGAGAATAAAAATATCAGCAAAAGATATAATTGTAAAGTAAGACACTGACCTGAGAACGAAAGTACTAGCAAAAGATACAATTATAAAGCAAAACACTAACCTAAAAATAAATAAGTCAGCATAAGTAGCAAAAGTAAAGAAAAACACTGATCTGAAAAAACAAAAATAACAATTGAAAAGCAAATTAAAAACTATAAATAAAAAAAAATTAATTATGTAATTCAATCTGTATAACCTTAAATTTAACTTATTTAAGTATATACATATGTATATAGTCTTTTATCTATTAGAGTTCGGTATATGAATATAGTAAATTACTTCTTATAAGGAACTTTTAAAATTTTTGCTTTAAGAATTGTCAGTTTATTATAAAAAAGTAACTGTATGCAATTTTTTCTTTTTCATTCATATTTCAACAAAAAATAGAGATAGCTTCATATATAGAAATACAAGAAAATATAATAACATGCCCAGGTTATAGTGGTTATGACAAGTTATATCGAAAGTATACTTTAATAATTCCAATTCTTCATTATATAAAGAGCTTACTATAACAAGAGTAAGCTGCATTTACTAATTCAATTACAGCAGAAGCTTACTATAATAGACTTCTTTGGGAATAATGAACTGTAGATTTTATGATTTTTGATGGCTTTACAATTTAATTTTGGATCACTAATACGTTATTGATTTTAACTACAATCTATTTTCCATATAGCTCTATTTGATTTATATATCAGTATACTTTCTTATTATGATTTTTTTTATTTAATGACATATCGTATCCTGATATATCTTCAATTTTAATCTGGCAAGCATATTCCTGATATGGCTTTATTTGACTTGTATCAAGATTTCTGATAGGCCTATCGATTAGCCCAATAAAGCTATGATTTTTAATAACTAATATCGGTAACATATCAACTCCTGATATATTTCTGATATTTACCTGATATGTAAATTCCCGATATAGCTTCATTCGACCTGTGTAAACTATCCTCTTTTTTACAACAAAAAACCAAATCTAATTTTCTAATAAATACTTCTACTTCTTTTTTAACTAAGAGGTTATTACCAAGATTCTTTCATATATATTTATGTTTCTTTTTTTTTTGCTTCCAATTCAATCTGTCTTTTCTAATTAAAGACCCAGCTCTAAGGAATCTTTTTATATCTTTTCCTTTACTCTTTTTTTTTTGGCTCATAGCTCTAGATTTAGCTTCTTCTTCTCAAAAGCTTGATTTACAGATTATATTTAGAAATATTTTTTGATAAGCTTCTTTTTCTTTTGGGTAACTTGGGTCTTCTTTAATTTTTCTTCTTTTGTGTTCTTGGTTGCTTTGTTCAGAGCTTCTTTCTTTTATATTTTGAGTATAGAGGCCTTTGTTCTTCTTTTTCTTCCTTTTTTTCTTTTCTTTTTTCTTACTAGATCTTGACCTTTCTTCTAGGATTTTTTTTATTTCGATAAAGGTTTTAGAGTCTCTAAAGATTTCTACAAAGATCTTTTCTACTATCTCTAGTATCAAATTCTTTTTTTTTTTTCTAGTTCTTGGCTCTCTTTGCTTTAACTGCTAGTATTTTTTGATTTAAGTTTCTACTAGGATCTTGCATATTGAATCCATTTTACAAACGAGTCTTTTTCTTTCTGTTTCTATATTCTACTATTAACCTGAGAATCTTTAATGCTTGCTTGATATATTGCCTCTATTAACTAGTCTACCAGTATTGCTAAATAGATTCTTGGCCTTGATTCTTTTTGGATCTCGATTAATATTTTTGCTTCTATGAAATCTGAGATATCTTGTTTCTTGCTTTTCTTTTCTTTTTCTATTCTAGATTTTTTTTTCCCTTTAATTTGGTTTGCTGTGGCAATTTTGATAAAGACTTTAAATTGTATTGCTAGAGTTTTTAATGCTTTTTTGTTAACTTGCCTTTGTTAAATTTTTCTTTGTTTTTGAAGCCTTTTGCTCTAGTCTAGTTCTAACTTCAACTTTATTTTAGCAGCTTGTTTTTGCTAAACTTCTATTCTTTCTTTTTCTTCTTTGGCTTCTTTCTTTGTCAAATGTTAATTTGCTATGGTTATTTTGACGAATTTTTTAAATTAATGTAGTATTGACTTTAGGGCTATTTTATTGTGCTATTTTTGTTGGCTTTTTCTTTGTTCTTGAAGTCTTTTGCTCTAACCTAAATCTAGCTTTGACCTTATTTCAGCATTTTGTTTCTCTCTATTCTTTATTAGTCTTCTTATTTTATTATTTATCCTTACTTCTATCATAATACCAACTATTTCTTCTACTATAATCTGATTAACTGGATCTATTCTGTTTTGTACTAACTCAAAAAAAGTTTCTTGATTTCTTTCTATAAGCGTGAGTTTTGTATACTCTAGCTCTCCTCTGTTATACTGATGTAGTTCTTTGTAGAGCTCTTCTATTTGTGCCTCAGCTATTTTTTTACTTTTTTTTTTGAGGTGAGCTCTTGTCCAGCATATTCTTCTATTATTTCTTCTACTTGTATATTTATCATTTTATTAGTTATGTCTGCTATTAAGTTCTAGATAGCTTCTGATATTACTTCCATAATTTTAGTTATCTCTGATTCACTTGTGAATAGTCTTCTTTCAGGATAGTCTGTTAAACTTTGCTTTACATGACTTGTTGTTTTTTCATTATTGTTGTTTGTTGTTGTCTTTTGCGATTGTTTATCAATTTTGTCTATATTAATTATGTAGTTTTTGGCATATTTTTTTTTGTTTATTTTTATTATATGTTGTGATTTTTGTATTACCAAAACAGATCTGCAATTTAGTATTAAAGCTGATTTTTCAAAAAATCGCAAAGTGCAAAAAAATATTGACGATTTTTCATAGCTTCTTTTATTTCTTTGCTACTTCTGCTCTTCTTACTTAAATTTCTTAAGAGACTGTGTATTTCTTGTAGTCTTCTTCTTTTTTATTTAAGGCTCTGAGTTGGGTTTTTTTGTAGTTTTTATGTGTTTCTTGTAGTTTTTCTTTAAATTTTATTTTTGAAAATTTGTGTTTTGATGATTAGTGGAAAGAGTTGAATAGAAGATAGAAATAGAATTCTAAAAAATTTTTAAAAATTAAATATTTTTTTATATTAAAAAAAATAATAATAGAAGGCTCTACTAAACAGTTTATATAAACAATTCTTAGCTTTAAAAAAAGAATAAAATAAAAATTAATATTAGTAACATAAACAAAGTTTTATATATACAATATTAGTCTATTCTGTAAAAAAAAATCAGAAACCAAAATAAAATAAGATATACTAGTTTAAAAAAAACAAATATTTAGATATAGTTAAACCACTCTATAATCACATCTTCAGGATACAAAAAACTATGATTATAAAGAGATATGATTAATATAAAGATATTTTTTATATAGTTATAAATAATTAGTAAAAATAAATCTGTAATTATACTAATTTTGTGATTATAGAGAAGATGACTATAGAGAGATTGACTATATACTAGTTAAATATCTATATAAAAATTGCTAGTTCTAAAAATATTAGTTAACAAAAGATTAGACCTATATATAAACTAATACTATATAATTTGTAAAAAAATAAAAAAAATAAATCAAGAATATTTGACAATATGCAAGAAATATAAAGAAAAATAGAGAGCAATAGAATATATTGTATTGAATTTGGCCTGGATATTTCTTTTAAAAGAATCAAAAAATCAACTTGATAAAATATAACTTAAGACCTTTTTTTGAAGCTTATCAAGAGAAAAAAACAGAACAAGAGCTAGTATAATTAACAGTCTAATCTAAAAAAAGTAGTTAAAAAGATTTTTAGTACAATAAATCTGCTTAAAGAAGTAAAAACTTATTTAAATACTGCAGTAAACTTAGTATAGAATTATTTTATAAAAATATTTAGAAGCAAGATATGTGTATATTAATGACTAAAAAAAAAGAAAGATATAAATATTAAATAAAAAAAAAGAAGACCAAAGCAGAAGAATTCAAATATTAATATAAAATAACAAAAATAATTATAAAGAAAAATAGTGAAATCTAAGATCAAATCAAAAAAAGTTAAAAAAATAGAAAAAGTAAAAAGAAAGAAAAAAAAAAAAGTACTTGGTTTGATATAGTTAAAAATTTTATTAGAAATAAAATAGAACTATTTTGATATAGTTTTACTAGTTAGCTTGGTATTTCTTAAATCGTCTAGTATACAAATTTGTATACTAAAATGATTTTTGATCTATTTTTATCTATTTGCTCTAAATTTTATTAAGCTGTACCCTATTTTCTAAGCTAAAATAAAAGTGTACTGTTTGCTGGTTATAATATAATTCTTATTTTATGAATTTTTTTTAATGATATTCTAAAAATTATTTATTTAACATTAGCTGTAATAGAACTTTGATGTCTAAATTTAATACTAAAAAAGGACCTGCACGTAATACTTATAAAGATTCTTTACAATTGTCACCTACAGGTTTTTTATACAGTATAATATAATATATAAAGTATATCAAAAATTCTTTAAGATTAATTCTATATAATTGATTTTAAAGTTAATGTTAAGAAGATAAACTGGCTCAAAAATATGGATAAAATGGCATACTTTTCAGCTATCATGCAAATTTATACTCTTGTTTAGATTACATGAAGTATTACATACTGTAACTATGAAGTTTGCCATGTAACTCAGGTCTTAAAGAGTCATCGCAACCAATTAAAATAAAAATTTTTATAAAAATTTTTTTTCTAAGTTCACTTTTCTTTAAAATATTTTAGTGTACAAATATGTACACTAAACCGGATGTTTTAAGAGATAATTCTCTAATATAGACAAAGTCTTAATTAGTATACAGACTGCTTTTAAACACCCTTCAAAGCAGCTGAGATATATCAAATCAATAGTTTAAATACTTTGATATTTGTGTATATATATTTTAATCTAATAAAAAAAACCAGCAAGGCTGCTAATAATTTCAAAAAAAATAATAAAAAAATAATTTAAAATAATTGCAAGCTTTATTGGTATAGCTTGTAAAACTAATCTGATATTAGCCTTCTGGTTATAAAATTCATTTTAAGCTAGTGTAGCAAACTATTTCTAAATACTTATGAGCTAGCCAAAAAATATTGGGCCTAGATATTAAACTCAAAATTATATATAATATTCTTAATAAAAAACTACTAGCAAGGTTGCTAAAGTTAAAAAAAGTTGTTTATATTAGGCTATACAAAGTTAATTTTTAGTTTTCATAATATACAATTTGAAAAATGACCCGCAACCCGGCCTTTAATTTTATTTTCAAAAAATTATATATATTAAAAAACATATAAAAATTTTATAAACTTCTAAAAACTTTACCCGAATAGTAAATATAGTCCAAAATTTTTTTAAGAATTTTGTGAAATTTGACCCGGCCGGGTTATGAGAACCAATTTATTAAGTCTGTATAGCAATATATAATACAAAACAATTTTTTATATAACAAACCAATTATTTTATATATAACAAATATATAACAATGAAAACAACAATAGTTAGACTAAAAAACTATATACTAATTTATTAATTTATAAATTTGTATAATTTAAATTATTAAAATTAAAATAAAAATATACAATATTGTTAAACTAAATTAAAAATACTAAAATTATTTTTACTATTTAAAAACAAGTTAAAATATTATAACAAAAATAATAGTTAATTTTATTTATATATATTTTTATAATAATATTAATATAATTAAATTTAATATTAAGTAATAATAATACTATTAATCAAATATATATATCTATATATAGTTTTAATTTTTTGCGTAATCTATAAATAAAATTATATAACTTTTTATATTTAGTATTAATAATTAAATTTTTATTTTAAAAAGTTTAAAAAATAAAATAAAATAGTGAAATAATTTAAAGCAATTTAAATTACAATTATATTAAAAATTAATAATAAATATATACAAAAATTTATACACAAGCAAATTTTTAACAAGTTAAAAATAAAATTTATTATATTTCAAATAATTAAATATATTGTTTTAACCGTGAAAGATTTTGTATCTCTCAATAATGTTTTTACAAATATTTTGATTTATATAAATTCTAGTAACGTAAGAATATTATAAATTAATATGAAAGATTTTTTCTTACAAGGCAATAGAAAATATTATAAAATAAAATACCTGATATTTTATGCAGTGTTGTTAGTGGTAGAAGCATTCTTTATTTCTGATGATCTATTATAATCCGCAAATGCCTCATCATACCTCCCTAACGTGTAATAAGTGAATCCACGATTATATAATGTGTCTGCATTATTTGGATCTAGTTCCAATGATTTATTGAAATCTATAAGTGCTTCTTCATATCTATCTACTTTGAAATAAGTTAATCCACGATTGTTTAATGTTTTTGCATTATTCGGTTCTATTTCCAGTGATTTATTGTAATCTGCAAGTGCTTCTTTGTATTTATGTATCTTACAATAGGCTGATCCACGGTTGTTTAATGTATTTATATTATTAGGACTGATTTCCAATGATTTATTATAATCAGCAAGTGCTTCCTTGTACTTTCCTATTTGTTTAAAAGTCAACCCACGATTATAGAATGTATTGGCATTATTTGGATCAATCTTTAGTGATTTATTATAGTCTCTTAGAGCATTTTCATATCTACGCAACTTATAATAAATCGACCCCCGATTATTTAATGCATTTGCGTTATGTAGTTCTATTTCCAATGATTTATTGAGATCTGCAAGTGCTTCTTCATATTTATCTAACTTACAATAAGTTAATCCGCGATTATAAAGTGTATTGGCATTATTTATGTCTATTTCCAACGATTTGGTATAATCTATAAGCGCTTCTTCGTATTTATATATATTGCAATAAGTTAATCCACGATTATATAATGTATTTGCATTATTAGGTTTTATTTCTAACGATTTATCATAATCTGCAAGTGCTTCTTTAAATTTAAGCATACTATTATAAGTTAATCCACGATTATAATATGCATCTGCGTTGTTTTGTTCTGTTTCCACTAATTTATTATAATCAGCGAGCGCGTCATCATATTTACCCATCTTATAATAAATTGATCCACGATTATTTAATGCATTTGTATTGTTCGGTTCTATTTCCAATGACTTGTTGTAATCTGTAAGCGCTTCTTTATATTTGCACATGTTATCGTAAGCTAATCCACGATTGTAAATAGTAATTGCGTTGTTTGGTTCTGATTCTAATGATTTATTATAATCACCAATTGCTTCCTTATATTTGCACATATTATTATAAGTTATTCCACGATTATTTAATGTATTTGCGTTATTTGGCTTTATTTTCAATGATTTATTGTAATCTGAAAGTGCATTATCATGTATACCCATCTTTTCGTATATCAGCGCACGATTATTTAGAGTACTTGAATGATTTGGTCTTATTTCTAATGATTTACTGTAATCTACAAGTGCTTCTTCATATTCGTCCATATAATCATAAGTTGATCCACGATAACATAATGTATTTGCATTATTTGGATCTATTTCTAATGATCTTTTAAAATCTGCAAGCGCCTCTTCATATTTATCCATTTTATAATAAGTTAAACCACGATTATAAAATGTATTTGCATTATTTGGGTCTACTTCCAATGATTTATTGTAATCCGCAAGTGCTTCTTTATATTTGCATAACTTTCTATAAATTAATCCACGACTATTTAATGCGTTGATGTGATTTGGATCTATTCTCAATAATTCATTGTAATACACAAGAGTTTCCGTATCATCATTTGAATAGTTTGGATATATTTCTAATGGTTTATTAAAATTTACAGGTAACTTTTCGTATTTGTCTACCTTGTAATAAGATTTATTACAATTTGCAGATGCTTTTCCGTATCTTTCTAGGCTTTCATAAATTAATTTGCGATTACGTAACGCACCTACATTGTGTGGATCTATTCCCAATACTTTATCAAAATCAGAAAGAGCTTGTTTGTATCTTCCCATTTCAAAATAAACTGACCCACGATTAATCAATGATTCTATGCTATATGGACCTATCTCCAATAGTTTATTAAAGTCCGCAAGTGCATTTTCGTATTTACCTATTTTGTGATAGGCTAATCCTCGATTATGTATTGTATCTGCATCATATGGATCTATTTCTAATAACTTGTTATAATCTGCGATCGCTTCTTCATATCTACCTATGCTATCGAAAATCGAACCACGTTTATTTAATATGTTTGAATCAGTCGGATCTATTTCTAATGATTTATCGTAATCAGCAAGTGCTTCTGTATATTTTCCTAATTTTCTAAAAGTCAATCCACGATTATTTAACAGAATATTATTTAGTTCAATTTCTAATGACTTAGTAAAATCAGCAAGAGCTTTTTGATATTTGCGCGTATAGTAATAGGTTAATCCACGATTATTCAATGTATTTATATTATTTGGATCTATTTCCAGTGATTTATTAAAATCGATAAATGCCTCTTTATATCTGCTTGTCTTATAATAAATTAACCCTCGATTATTTAATGTATTTGCATTGTTCGGATCTATTTCTAATGATTTATTGTAATCAGCAAGTGCTTCTTCGTATCTTCCTATGTTATAATAAATTAAACCTCGATTATAAAGTGCGATTGCATCATTCGGATTTAATTCCAATAATTTACTAGCATCTGTAATTGCTTCTTTATATTTTCCTATTTCATTATATATATCGGATCTATATAAATAAGCTAAAGGTTTTAATGATTTTAATCGAATTACTATTGCTAAATCTTTTAAGGCGTGCTGATATAATCCAAGTTTCCAAAATGAAAATGCTCTTCTGCATTGAATAGAATAATTTTTCGGATAAAATTGCAAAACTTGAGTTAACCACATCATAACAGTCGCATAATCTTTCTGTTGTTCTGCATCAGCTGCTTTATTAAATGCAGGATGTAGACTTTTTGGACAAGTTTTTCGCAAAACTGTAACAGGAGATTTTAATGATAAATGAACTCTAAATATATGCATGTTTTCTATTTTTAAAAACAAGGCATCATCCGTTAAATAATTTTTGTTCCTAGATACTTTACGGTTTTTCATTGAATTAGTTAGATATCCAGCCCGTTTTAACCTTTCATGAAGACCTTTTATCATCGCATCTTGTATTAGATTATAGAGGGAATTTTGATCTATTTCAGTCCTACAAAATGGACATTCGAATAATTTACCCTCAAGTATAGACATCTTTTTCCACTCATTAATGGCATAATAGCTAACAGAAAGACCACAACACGATAAAATAAGAAAATCGCCAGTTATTTGTCCAGTAATTGGGCAGGTAAAATTTTCCGCAATTATTTTTAATAAAAAATTTAAATTTTTATCTGATGAATTGATCTTAGTTGATGATTGTCCTTTGCCATTGTCCGTAATGAATTGATTTAAAAATTCATTATCTAATTTAAGCTTTTTCTTTACATCACGAATTAAGTTAATAAAGTTTTTCTGAGCATCCATTGGTAACGCTTCGATAAAATTTTCTATTTCCACTTGAACCATGTCTTCAAACCAATCAGGTTCTCGATAAGACAACGATAAGAGTAATTCTAAAGATTTGAATTGGATGAAGCAACCTTGAGATTTTTGCAATGATTCTAAACCCAAGTAATAACAAAAAGCTAAACTGGAGGGTTGAATTGTTTTATAGCTTAAATCTTGGGCAAGATCTAATATTCCAAACCATAATATGTTTGATAGGGTAATTGGTTCTTCTCCGGTCCATAAATTGGAAAATTCATAAAATTCATTCCGATCATTCAGGATCGTTAAAACGTCTGAATAGGTTGGCTTTTCGTAATCCTCATTAAAAGCATAATGCCAAAGAGATTCAAGAATATAAGCCTCGTTATAGAATTGTAAAATATTATAATCTCTTTCCTGAGCTAAAATTTTTAATGAATAATGTACAAACAAGAGTTCACGCCATGTTTGATACCAGTAATTAATAGGATATTTAAGCCTAAAAACATCGGTAAATCTCGGTATAGTTCCACTAACAAATAATTTACCAAACGTAGTTGGAATGTCTCTGAAACCATTAGATGTTTTAGGAATGTCCCTAACAAATGTTAAAAGGCCTTTCTTGACACAACTTAAAAATTCGTCATAATAAGTCTCATCATCACGCATAATGTGTAAAGTGTCCCGCAAATGGAGTAATAAAAAATTAATATTAAAATTTGGAAAACTTTCATAATTATCATCAGTGTCGTAAATTCCCTTAGGCGTATAACTACGATCATTATCGTGACAAACTTTGCTTATTTGATGGTGAATGTCGACAAAACTATTTAAATTACTATAAAGTTTTTCTCTTATTTCACGAGTTAATACAATAGAAGAATAGAACACTGTTTCTAAAACTGTAATCCAAGTTCGCAGGTGTAATTCTAAGTGTGGAATAGTATTGCCTATGCTGCATTCAAATGAAGAAGAATTGCTAAGCAATAAAAGCGCATCAACCAATAATTCTGCAGGGAATTTTACGTCAGGATCTTCAATTAGAAGTTTGAATCCAA
>CAJVQC010001172.1:0-10696 GCA_910592285.1 Racocetra persica
ATTCTATTATCAAAAACTTTTTAACTCCTATAATGCTGGGAAAACAGAAATCTCAAATGAACCAATCCGTATACTATAACATTAACAGAATTGTGGATTGGCAACATTTGGTAAATGTAAGTAAAGAATAGTATTATTTTTTTTAATTATGATTAGTATAAAACTAACTTTTATTATTATAGGCAGAAATTGATGAAGAAATTGGCACTGGAATTAGAGAACAAGATCAGGATACACGGCAGGTTCTTTTTGGATCTTTGATCAGAAATATACCACATAGTGCAATCGTAGAAGTATGGAACGTATGTGCAACTAAGACCCAAAAAATAGGTCACTATGTAGTCTTGCTTAATGAAGGCATACATCTATACACCTGTCTTCTTTTAATCAATAAAGGGTTGATATGTCGCCATTTCTTTCATGTTGGTATCTATTCAAAATTTGCTACTTTTCATATAAGTATAGTTTCAAGCCAATGGTATCTAGATCCTAATGTTAAGCCAAATGATCTTCTGCAACAGTACTCCTCTATTCCAGTATGTGATACAGTTCGATTGGAAGATAATATATTATTTAAAAAAAATATCGACTTTCAACATTTCTTTTCTATTCAAACTAATTCATATAGTGCTCAATTATATACACCTACAAAATCAGCCAAGGCTATATATGCTGAATTAGCTGGGTTATCAAAAAAGACTATTGATTGTGCTATTAAAGTTAATGCCCAACATAATTATTAAAATTTTTTAAAATATTTATTTATGAATTTAGCATATGACAGACGAATCGGAGGTAGAATATTTCACTGAAATTAACAACCCTATTGTTATCAAGCACAGAGGATGACCTTTAAAAAGACTAAAAGCAAGTTGTGAAATGGCTTTACATAAAGAAAAAAGAATTCTAACAGATAGTACAAATACTAATACTAATGAAACAGAAGATAATACTTTAAATTATATGAAAAACTTAACAAATGATGCAAAAAGTCAAAAATATAGAAGGTGTAAGCAATATAGTCACTATGCAAAGACATGTCAAAATGTTTAGATTATATTTGTTATTATATGTATAGTTTAGCCTTTATCTGTCATTGCCTTTATTGTGCATTGATTTGTTATTAATAAGCCAGTGTTCAAATTTTCTCCTGCATTTTCCTTTTTTTTGTTTTTTTTTTGTTTTTTGTTCGTCAGTTCAACAATTCAAATGATTCAGCTGTTACCAACAAAAGTGAAAAGTGAAATGTAATTAACAAGGTAAAGTTCACTTCTCTCTTTGATTTTCTATTGTACTGTATTTTTATATTTCTAACAATCTTTATGATTTTATACATTTATTATTCTGAGTATTAAAAACCTTAACATTAATACGTTCATGTTAGGTTCCTTATTAATCGACCAAAAAAACCTGAATATGCCATACAACAGACCTGTTATAAAAAAAAAAATTGACATACGTACGTATGTACGTACGTATCTGGTATCAGATATGCACGTATGTACATACTTGTATAATAGATTTTAGTTAGAACACTATCTTGATAACTTTAAATATCTGAGACTTTAGGTAAGAGTATAACACCTGAGACTTTAGGGTATCTCTTCATAGATGCGTGCACTTGTATTTTTATTATAAGGTAGCAAGCATACTATAAGCTAGTAAAAAAAAGAGTTATTATAAGGTAGCGAAGCAAAGCTGACAGGCGTAGCGAAGCAGAGCCAACAGGCGTAGCGAAGCAGAGCCGACAGGCATAGCGAAGCGTTCTATAAGCTAGTAAAAAAATAGTTATTAGTAATATGCTAAAAATCTTGTGATTTAATATTTAATAATATAATTATATATATTATATGATATGTGTGTATACACTATGTGTACAAATAGAAGTTGTCTTATAAAAAATATTAAATTTTCAAATTACTATAAATCTAAGGCCATACAAACTTAATAAATTGGTTCTCATAACCTGGCTGGGTCACATTTCGCAAAATTCTTAAAAAAATTTTTGACTATATTTACTATCCGAGTAAAGTTTTTTTAGAAGTTTATAAAAATTTTTATATGCTTTTTATATATAAAAATTTTTTGAAAATAAAATTAAAAGCTGAGTTGCCAGGTCATTTTTCAAATTTTATGTTATAAAAACCAAAAAATTAACTTTGTATAGTCTAATCTAATTGTAAAAAAAAATTTTTTATTTAAAAAATAATTTTTTAAAATAGTTTAAATAAACCTGTTTTAAAGTATTACAAATCTAAATATAGTTAATACATTTTATATTTTATATAGTAAATTATATGTTTTTATATAATAAATTATATAAAAAATTATTAAAATTAAATTACTTGTAACTTCTTATATATTAATCCAATTTTAATAATTTAAGTATTATTAAAATCAAAAAAACTAGCTTTATAACATATTAAAATTTTAAAGAAATTTAATCAAATCAAAATTTTGCTATTTATATTTTTTAAAAGGTTTAATAATTATACATACTTGCATAGCTACGCATCTCTATCATGTAATTAAAATATGATATTTTTCTTTTTATTTTTAACTTATTTTTATTTATTTATTATTTAATGTTAAAATAAATGTTCAAAATATTATTGCATAATAAACATTTCAAGACGATGTTAAGCAAAAAATATTTTTAAAAAATTATTGCTTAACGAACATTTTCAAAATGTTGTCATGTAACAAATATTTAAAAAACCTGCATTCAAATCTATATAGCTAAACTATACTAAATATAACTAAACTAACCTAACTTTATTGCACAACTACAGTACAACAACAAAATCAAGCCAAACTTTATTCTAGCAATAATACAACAACTAAAATAATATCAAACCAAAATTACCCTAAATTTCACTATACTATTAACCCTAACAAACTAACTATGACTAACCTCACTAGCTTTAACCATAATTATCTAACTAACTATAGCTGAATTAAACCCTAATCCTAATTGCGACTATACTACAAAAGAAAATCATGCCAAAAAACAAAATTAAATAATAATAAAGCAATAAGAACTATAACAATTATAAAAAATTATCAACTCAAAATCACCAAAATATAAAGCCAATAAAGAACAAGCCATAAATCCAAAGATCATTAACAATGAATTTATCAGAATATTGTATCAATACAACAAAGCTACAAAGCTATAAATCACTAACAAAGAATTAATGCACCAATATGACGCAAGACCTATGATTAGAAGTAGATCTCACCCAGGCTCTACGAAATATGATTCTGGTAATATACTATATGAGGAAGTACAGATAGATTGGCTAGTAGCACTATACCAGAAAAAGAACGTTAAGTCCTGGGTAGCAAACCAGTGGCAACAGTAGGTTTGGCTTGAGATACGGGTTAGTAGTACCTAGACAGATAAGTGAAAAGGTCCTTGATCTGGCAATATAATACCAACTCTGTCATGTAGCAAACCTAACTAGGCACCAAGTTCTTGGCTTGAGATACGAGGCTGTAAAAAGTCACCTGCACCAATTACAGTTGTACTAATAGGATCTGTTAGGAGATTTGCGGTGGATTGTATTTGCAGGTATACCAATTTGGGAGCTCATTAGAAGTGAATACTTGATGTACCAACTTGGAAGTTATAACTAGTCATGTGAGATATGAGAGGAATATGCAGTTACTAGAAATAGTTAGTTGGGAAGCACAAATCTAGGTGATACATATGTGGGGCATGGACCATTCTAGTAGGTTTAGATCATAGATAAATTAGTCTAAGTCTCTGTAGTTCATAAAGTTAATGTATATGTATATGTAACTGTTTATCGAAGCTATATATTAATAAAAAACCAGAGACGTGACCTCATCTTAATATTAAAAAAAATATATATATATTTATAATTGCAAGTTAAAGATAAAATAATACTTATTTTTTATATATATAGTAGAATTGCAGATTAATAATAAATATATATTAATTAGTGATTTGTCACTTAACCAGAGAGAGCTCATAGTGTAACATGATACGGTTTATATATAGAAATTAGTATTTTTGGAATGTGAGCTGCTTCTATCTAAAACATTTTTTCGTACTAAGTTAATCACCTTTGGGCCTCTAATTGAAGTTGTAGAACTTATCAAGATGAATCTAATAGTAATTAAATTGTCAAAATTGGCTTAGTAGATCACGAGATATCTTCAAAAAACTTTTTGCTAACTATGTAAAATTCTCTTGATGATACTATTGTCAAAAGAGAGAATTTTACATAGTTAGTGAAATGTTTTTCAAAGATATCTCATGATCCACCAAGTTGATTTTAATGATTCAACCACCATTAGATTCATTTTGATAAGCTCTACAACTTCAATTAAAGGCCCAAAGGTGATTAATTTAGTATGAAAAAAAGGTTTAGATAGAAGCAGCTCACATTTCAAAAACTCTAATTTCTATATGTAAACTGCATCACATTACACTATGAGCTCTCTCTGATTGAGTAGCAAATCACCAATAAGTATATAATTATAATTGTTTGTTAAGATTTAGTTTAGATCACATGTAATAAATTTAATCAATTAGATTGTATAGTAATAAATATCGCTAGTGATATTCACTACCAGTGAGCTTTAGCAAAACTCTAATATGTTTGTTTGATTTTATATTAATTTATTATTTATAAGATTAAATTTATTTATTAGAATTTTTATAAAATAAAATATAAGCTTATAATATTTTTTAAAATATTTATTTTTTAATAATTGATATTTAAATAATACTAATAAATTATATTTTTATATATATTTAAAAATTAAAATTGCTTTAGACTTTTAATTTTTATATATTAGTTAGATATTTAATTATAATGTTAATAAAATATAAAATAATTTTATAATATAATATTCATTGAATATTCAGTGAATATTCGAATATTTATTTAAAATTTTTAATAAATATTCGAATATTAAAAAGATTGAACAAATAAATATTCGAATACAAATTTTTTGACTGGATCAGACCTCTACCCAGTTGCAAGTCCATTTCTATTGTACTATGCTTCGGAAATTGAGTTACAATAGGTCAATGATCTTGGCGTACGTACCTATGTACTGTATGTACTGGATACTGTACTGATGAAGTTAAATTCACTAATTTCACCAACTCATCGAGTGTAAAATCACAATATCACCTGAAAATATTAAAGAGGTGAGTTAATTTAATTATATTAATGTTTCAGATAGAAAATGAGGTATCAGTTCCCAAATTCAATAAAAATTTTTTCGCGTTAAATAAGCGGTAATTACAATACAATATAGTGTAGTATATATTCAATGATATTACTGTGAAGAAATGTCTAAAGTGAATTTACGCGAATGTGGCCAATACAATAATAATAGAAATTTTTGTCATGTGATTCATCACTTATCAGTTATCTTTAATAATACATAGGAAATTTACAGGTTCACTATCATTACGCCCGGAAAAAGTTTTAAGATATACAGTATATGGGGTGTCAATAGAAACCAGGCGAACTGTTTTTAATGAGGTTTTCTAAAATTTTAAATTAAAATATTTTAACAACTATTTAATCAAACTTGATAAAATTTGTTTGATTTTAATTCTATAACTAAATAAAATTAAAATAAAAAAAAATTTACCAAGTTTGGTTTAATAGTTGTTGAGATATTTTAATTTAAAGTTTAAAAAAAAATTACTTAGAAATAATTTGCTTGGTTTTTATTGGTACCCCATATATGGGAGGTCAAAAGTAGAAACCACCGAATTTATTTCTAAGTAAATTTTTTCCAAACTTTAAATTAAAATATCAACATCTATTAAACCAAACTTGACAAATTTTTTTTTTATTTTAATTCTATAACTATATAGAATTGAAATAAAAAAAACATTTGTCAAGTTTGGTTTAATAGTTGTTGAGATATTTTAATTTAAAGTCTGGAAAAAATTTACTTAGAAATAAATTCGGTGGTTTCTACTTTTGACCTCCCATATATTCAATAATACTATTGAAGATTTAAATAACCATATTATAGAAACGTTGAATGGTCACTCTGGTTATCTGACACCTGGATATAATGAAATCATAATAAAATCGTTCAGTGCAGACATTTTTTTAAACATTTTTAATATAAAATGTCGGTATAACTCACTGTATCGACATTCCGAGTTTTTTTACTAATGTCGATATACGTGTATAAAACGAGGTTTTTTTATATATTGTTTTACAGAATAGCTTACATAGTGCATATATTGCCGATTCGGAACTTCAATGTCAACAACACTAAATGAAGACAGAGAGAGTCTTTGGAATTTTGCTATATATACTGAGTATTTATATGATTATAATGTAAAATGTAAATGAAAATTCAATAAAAATCAAGATTCTTTAAATACCAGACCTTGTAGCTTTGTCAAATAGTGAAATAAAATACTAATGCTTTTTAATAAACGCAACAGTAAAGTGTTTAACAACAAAAAAAAGTAATTACCACTTAAGAGGAAAAAAGACATCATAGCTCATATGAAATTTCATACGAAAAATTTTAACATAAGATAGAGCGTGACATACCCTCTGATCGATAAGAATAAATTATTAGCAGCAGCAAATGTTAAATTTTCATATTGAAATAGATATACCTCAATTCAATGAATTACTTCTCCATTGAAAAAGCAATCGAAGGCATATAGTATTAATTTTCACAATTTATCGTACTTTTCAAATTACTGTGATTGGCAGATGATCACTAATCACATGGAAATCTGTATAATTATCTTAAATTCATTTTTTTAAAAAATTGTCACTTAAAAAGTCACAATTCCAAAGATTCCTTGTCAAATTTCAATTCTCTAGTATAACATCCATTGGTGTACTAGATCTTGCTTTGTTTAACCATGTGGTTATAAAAATTTCCAATTTTTTTTAATTTTCTTAAAAATCAATATGTATTTTTTGATGCAGCTAGTGTTGAAAATTAAAATTGTTTTAAATTAAAAAATATATAATAATAGATTAATAAAGTTATTAATTTATAATAAGTGCCAAAATTATTTATTTGACAATATAATAAACTGATATTATCAAAAATAAATCGAATAGATTATCGCTCTTTTCATCATAATACAAGCCTGTGATTGGCTAAAATTATCAATTAATTTTACTCAACGAATTTCTAGTAGTGCATATATTTTTTTCAAGCTTTGAGCGAGATTTCTTAATATTAGCCTAGGCATTTCGATGTTCAAAATAATTTTGAATTTTACTATCCCGTATAATTTGAAAATAGCTCAAAATATCAAAATGGACAAGACATTGAGATACTTTCGCTCAAGGTTTGTAAAACTTTAAGTGAGTAAACTAAAAACTTTTTATCTAGTTAACCAACTGACTGCATACTAATGAATGTTATACTATCGTAGAAAATTAGTATTTATTGAGGTGTCTTTGAAATTGTTATTTTAAGTAGCAATTCGTAAAAACAATAGTGAATTTAAAGAAGTTTTGCAGATTTTTGCGTTATGTGTGGTCACAGTCAGTGTTGGAAATCTAATGTTCTCAACGTTCTTGAGAACATTTTTTGCGAACATAATATTTAAAAATTATGTTCTCATTCTGAGAACATAAAATTTTTTAATTTTTAATATAATTAATATTATTTTGAGAACATAATATTTTTTTGAATATAGTAAAATTTTATTAATAAGAACATTAACTCTAAAATTTATGTTCACAAAAAACAAAAAAAAGATTTCAGATTTCCTTCACTGGTCACAGTAATTTGAAAAGCATAATAATTCGTACATTTTTTGTAATTATTATAATTTGAATTCTTAAAATTTCAAAATAAAATAAGGGTGAAGAGAAGAAAGACAGAATTTCTATACTACAGTATTTAATGTAATTTCAAAGATGCCTTCACCTTATAGTTCTTTTTTATGCAGTAAAAAAGCAATCTGGCATTATTTATTTTGACTCGAAAACAAGTCTAATATTTCCATTGTTATTCAGCTATATCAATAATCTGCTCCTGTATATTATTAGACGCAGTATCAGAAAAGCAGAAATAAAAGAGAAATTTTGAAAGTTTTTATTTATAGGTAAGAAATTTAGATTTATTGGCAAAAAAGTTATAAATCTAGAAAATTTTGAAAAGCGTGATAATTTGAAAAATTTTTTCATTTTTAGCATTTTTCATTCGTGTGTATGACACGTGAAATTTGATCACAGTAATAAAGCATAATAATCTACAATAACAACTCATCTAACAATACATCGTCGGGGTTCAATGTGCGATACAATTCAAAATTGAACTCATGATTAACAAAAAGTTTCTGGCACATTTTATCAATAGCAATAATGCTTAATACAGTTTGCACATATGCATCAATTAAATCATCAATACCCAATCCAGTAGTATCAAACTCTTTCTGGTCAACTGTAATTACTCTTTCATATTCTTCTATCCAACTAGAGTCTAATTTAACAGATACATTTGTTCCAAAGGCATTCCATGAGTCCCCTATTATATTTAAAATAAGTTTGTTTCAATTAAAATTAGGCAATGTATATCCAAAGACAGTACAATGCAAAGATAATCTATGTAATTGTAGCTAATAAAATCACAAGATCATGTGTAATCTAAAAACATTTAGAAAAAAAAGAAAAATCGTAATTAATTAAAGAATTTACTATGCAAACCACAGTTTTAGTTATATAAGCGTATTAGATATCGATTAGTAAATAAATAAAAGCACGTATTAAATTCTGATCTTTATGCTCTTTCAATTAATGATCGAAATAACCTGGCACAGATTTCAGACATGCATCAATATATACAGCCCACATAAATTAAATATTAACTTACAATTGGAATTATTTGGTAGATAACTGGATAGTGGCTCACGAGCACGTCATGAAACAATAGTCACAGGATGAAATCCGGTCTCATCGGTAGTTACCATTATTAACAAAGATTTGATTATTACAATTTGGTATAGTGCCAACATGGTAGAATTTTTCAGAGCATAATTCTGTAGACCATAAGCACTTTCAACAAGAGATTGTACAATAAATTTTTCGTAATGATGATTAGTATCAAAGAATTCTTTTAATTCTTCTGAATTGGTGATTGTGTAAACACCATGCCCTAATTTTGTAAAAGATAATTAGACCCGTGCTATTTGCAATTTAAAATATAATAATCAATTATGTAAAGAATTATGTAAAGAAAATATTTACCACAACTGCCATAGGGAGATTTAATCACCACACGACCACCCATCTTTTCGATACACGAATAAATTTCGCTCTTGTTTACATTGTATACGGTTTTTGGAAAACGAATAACAAGCCCACTTCCGGAAAGTTCAGTATTAAATAATTCAAATGATTTTGCTGCCATAATTTTGTTTTGACCTCCAGCTAAACATGAGATTATATTATTAAAGACCACAGTCTTAGATTTTAGAGGAAAATAAATCCAAGGTTTATGACCTATACAATTAAAACATGCTCTAATAGGATGCCAAACTAATTATGAAAAATAATTAATAGTAAATATTAGTCTTGCAATTTTTGATATTATAGTTAGTAATTGTTTGATAATAACCTTCATCTTGATCTTTGATATACATAACTTTATTCTCCCACTTAAGAAGTTCATATTTAGCAATATCGTAAAGCATTACAATCCAAACATGCTCTTTAGTTTCTTCAGAGATTGCAGCTGCAAACCCGGTTGCTTCTGTTTCATCGCTAGTCACATCATACAATATAGCAAGCTCTCCAATAGAGGGATCTGTACCTTTTAGAGCTTGTTTAAATGCTGTTTGTGTTATAAACTTATATCCATTATGTCTTTTATTTATACCTAACGAAGGCATTGTGACTTGTCCTGCTGGACTTGAATCGGATTCAACAACAATCATTTGTCGTTTACCATTTGAATCAATTACATTAAAGAAATCAGAAGCTAAGTAATATAGAAATATATATTATATACTATAAGAATAATTAAAACCAAATACATAGTTCGTAATATACATTTAACGTAAATCGAAGTAATCACCTCCCCATGTAAAAAATTTTGGTTCATACTCTAAACAGTTCCTCAAAATCTTTGCATCAATTTGTGGATTTAAATTTTTATATCTGGTAATAATTCGATCATTTCCTAAACTGAAAAAAAGAAGATACAAGAGGATGAATTGTTGCATTGAGTACTTTTGAAGCAACACATAGTTCCAGCTTAAAATCCCCTGGATACACTTTCTTTGTTGGATTATTAATAGACATGGTGTTGATAAAAACATTATTCTCTTGCTCTTTTTTCGTACAAAGTCTTTTATTTGTATCAGAATTTGAATTATTCATTGGAGGTACTGTATTCATGTTGTAAGTGAGAACGGAATTTAAGTGAATCTGAAATTTCTTTGGTAAGACTTAGTGTGCAGGCATATAAAAAAATTACAACCCACGGCATGTAGTAACACTGTCGTATATTGCGACTCATATGAGGCAATGCTATTATGAGGTAGCCATAAAAATGTAATCGCCTGACCCGTTTCCGACCTATTTAATAGTCCGAAATTAATACAGATCAAATAGCGATAACATTTACATTAGGGATGGGCAAATTTTTTACATAATATTTATGTATTCTTATGTATTATTATTTAAATTTTTGCTGCAATATGTAA
>CAJVQC010001173.1:0-10695 GCA_910592285.1 Racocetra persica
ATATTTTGATATTTTTTACTGATTATTATCCGAGATGTAACAAATTTTACGACTATCTTAAATATATCAGCTTATTTTACTTCCTTCTAATCTTATAGCAGCCACCAATCTATCGGCCAGCTATCGATTAGATGATTGCTTGATGATATTTGGTTTATATTTTTGATTTTGACCAGTGTGTCCTACATATGTATCATCTAGGTTTTTAGAAACATACACCCCAATCTGAGAACTGGAACTTGCGATCTTTTGCATTGCTACCGTAACCTACTTCTTGCTCTTTACAAAGTTTGTTTCGATCCTGATATCCACTTTCAATCAGTCTTTATACCGATCTCTCCCCAACTACCAAACTAGTTAGCCTGGAAGAGTTGTTATACCTAGGCTCTAAATACCTTCTGGTTTTACTTTCCTTGGTTTCAAATTTCATAGTATCAGATCTTTTTCTCCGATATGATTCCGGTAGCCAGGTTGGTAGACCTATCTTGTCTCAGAGTTGTTTATCTGGTTTTTCGGTCTTTGGTTCTGGTTTTCTGTAATATCATTAAAGATCTTCACTATTCCTAGCTTGGGTCTTGCCAAATAGGTTTTAAATATTCTAGTTCCTTGGATTTGGATTGCCCTAAAGCTTCCATTTCGAGATGGTAGTACCAAGGTTACAGGTGATATACCTAACCAATTGTTGAATAAATATTACTATAACACAGATCTATTTTTCGAAAAACATCTCCAGTGAGAATTAAACTCTAGACCTGCCAATTGGGAGTGACAATTTAACCACTACTCTATGTCACCACACCCCTAAAAATAATAAATATTATAATAGATATTAGATAATATCTTAAAGAAAAGTAAAATTAGTTAAAAATATTTTATAATATATAAGATTTTTTATATTTTTATTAATAAAAAAATATATAAAATTTTGTATTACTCAAAATTTTATTAATTGATTTTAACTTAGGGCTCTAAATAAACTTGTAACCATAATAAGAAGTTTACCCTATAATTAACGTGACAAATCGTGATAAATATCGTGCGATCGTTCACAACTTGTGCTAAAGCCAATCAAATTTGCGAAAGTACGTAGATGATTCTAGAACACGATTTCTTTATTTATATTTATAGCATATTGTGCTATATGTGCCGAAATTCTGGTCGGAAATCAATTGACGGCAGCATATATTCAATGGTATCAATGACTAACACGTTCTTTGCTTACAATAGACAAGGTTATCATTTATATAATACGGAACGGACACCGTAAAAATTAAAAAAATAAAATAAAATAAATTTGGAACGGACAATAACACGTGGTTTTAAGACGCTGTGCTGCCTAAATTCTGATCTGTCCTTACGTACGTACGTACAGTACATAATTAGTAATAACCGTTACTTGGAACTCAATACCGATATACCTTAAAAGCCGTGACACTTTAAACATTTGGATTTCATTATTAAAACGAAACAGTCTCGATTCGTGTGTGTACTAAGCCACGTAATTGTATTAGACTTGTATTAATAATCCATTTAATACTTATTGCGTTAGCAGCACAAACATACATATTTCTTATATCACTTTTTTTTTTTATAAATACAGTAAATAATTTGGAAATTAAAATGAAAAAAGCTTCCAAATAACTTTATTAAAAGATCAATTTTTTATTTTTACAAAATCATTATTAATATTAAACAATCTTGTCAATGACTAATTATTATAACAATCTTTTTGGTTTCTTTTGTTAGAAAATAATAATTGTTCATTAAATGTCACTTGTCACTCGTCACATGCATTCATTCTTAAATGATTTGTCAAACTGTTAAGATGAGTCCATATTTATTGTGTCGCTAAACCTTTGTGGGAAAATGTTTCAAGGTGCCTTCCCGTTAATTCAATCTTTTAAACCTTTTAAATACCTGACAAGTTCGGGATTCTTTAAAAAGAAATCATAATCACATGACTTTAAAAAATTATTAAAAGGCCGGACTGTAGTGGAACGACACCTAATCGGATAATTTTAAATATCACTAGTAGTGAAAAAAGTTAAATTTTATTCGAATTAGACTCCACGATTTTGCGGCGCAAGAATTCTAGTACGATATGTATGACGTGTATGTCACAAAGTCGCATAAAAGGGGTCACCGAAGTCGATGGCTTTATACGATTCGACATTCTCTTGTGTTGCTTAGGCTTTTTTTTTTTTTTTGTGGTGTTCTTTCGGGTTTATATGATAACTTGACATTCTAAAGTCTTCCACTAATCTTATTTATTTTTTCAACTCTGTATTTTTGGTGTCTTACTGTTACAGACGTTCTTTCATAGCCAAATATTAAGTTAGTGACTCACGTATCACGAATCAACTGACCTGCTTATACAGGCACATTCATTATTATCTTGAAAAGGCATACAAACTTTCGTTATCCAATTTTCTTTACCAAAACCTACTACAAATTTGGCGCACTTGAGGGTGTGCCTATTTAACATTTACCCATCCTGGAACGCGACCCGCAACTTGGAAGGGCTAGTAGCAGAGGCAATTCTGTCACCAGCGACACCCACCAACTTTCGTTACGCAGCTTATTAGAAAGTGCTTCTGCTGCAGTCTCTCAGACTTCTCACACATTGATCAACTCTATCGACGAAGAGCCTGTTTCTTTACCTTATATTCTTTCTTCTCCATCACATATTACTTCTCCCTCAAATTCAAATTCTTCATTTCTTGCGGACGAGCCACGGACTCAAACTAGTGGCTATCACCCCCGTGACGAAGTCGATAACGATTATTCGCGACCCAGTGATTCTGATTCTGATTTACGCTTTCCAAAGCGTCCTCGTCTTATAAAACACTCCACTAGGAAAAAAACAATGAGGCTTCCGAAGAAAGAAAACGGGGTTGGAAGTAGTACTAACGGTGTTTCAACTGCTAGTAATGGTAGTTCACAAGTTGTTACTAATGGTCAAGTTTCGGCTCTTACAAGTTTGCAAAATCCTAGACGAGAGGAACTTGTTCGGCTCATGGTGCAAGCAATGCAAGATATGGGCTATAGGTAATAATTAAATTCTTGATTCTATTCTAATTGACCTTATGTTGCTAATTTTCATATTTATTATTTAGTAAATCTGCCACTCAACTTGAAAAAGAATCTGGCTTTTTACTTGAAAGTTCTGCTGTCGCAAAATTCAGGGATGGCGTGTTAAAAGGTGATTGGGACTTGGTTGAAAGTCTTTTCCCAACATTGGAACTAGATCAAAATCAAGATATCGTGGTAATATTCATTGAACTTTTAATTTATTTGCATTTCTTTAATCCTATAATATATGTATAAACTCTTATGTAATTTTTTTCAGATTGTACGGTTTTTAATTCGTCAACAGAAATATCTGGAATTACTAGAAAGAAGAGAAATAAAATTGGCTCTATATACATTGAGAAATGAACTTACACCACTCGCATTCAATACTGAAAGACTTCATTTGTTATCTAGGTATGTATATATGTTTAATCCAATTTTTTAACGCGTTAAATTTGCTAATTAATGTAATTAATAGCTATTATTATTTATATTATTATTTAAAATAGCTTTATAATGTACTCTAATGCTGAAGATTTAAGACGTAGAGCTGAGTGGGACGGTGCTAATGGAACTTCGCGTCAAAAATTATTGTTGGAGATACAGAGTATGAACTAAAACATTTTCAATTCTTATTCTAAATATAATTTGCTAAGTATAATTCACTAAAATTTATTTATTATTTTAAGAATACATTTCTCCTTCAATAATGGTACCTGAGCATCGTTTAGAATCTTTACTTGAACAGGCTACAACTTTACAACGTATATCGTGCCTATATCATAATTCTGATAAATATATTTCTTTATATTCTGATCACGTCTGTGATAGGTAAAGAATTTTTTATTAGTATTCTTAAATTGATTCAAACATTTGTAATTGATTTCACACATGGGAAATAAATGTTTTTTATGTTGTAGGTCACAATTTCCTTCAAGCACTACTCATATATTTGAACGGCATAAAGACGAAGTTTGGTATGTTGCATTCTCAAATAATGGAAAATTTTTGGCTTCGGCATCAAAGGATAAGACAGCAATCATATGGAGTCTTGAGGTATTGTAAATTTCGTCATTTTGAAATCACTTCTAATTATGTTTATCAAGACGTCTGAAACTGATGCTCATTCTAATTTACTAGACATTAGATTATGTGCACGAGTTGAAAGCACATACGGACTGTGTTTCTTTTTTATCTTGGTCTCCAGATGATACCAAAATCTTAACATGTGGACAAGATAACGAAATAAAACTTTGGAGCGTAGAAGTACGAAAATGAAATATAAAAGCTCTTGTTATTGTATAATACTTTTTTCTAATTAACTTCTTTTTAGTCTGGGGAATGTTTGACTACACTGAAAAAACATCTCTACCCCGTAACTGCTTGCGCATGGCTTCCAGATGGACTACACTTCATATCTGGTAGTCAAGATAAAGATACTCATTTATGGGTAAGGTACTTAAGGTTTTATTATGTTAGTTGAATTGACTTTTATTTTATTTTTCAATTCTTTGAATAGAATGTAGAAGGGACAATTTTGTATACATGGACCGGTGCCCGGATAATGGATTTGGCGATAAATAAAGAAGGAACGAGGATGGTGGCGATTTGCCATGATGAAAAACTCCATATTTATAATATTGAAACAAAAAAAGAAGAGGCGTACGAAACTTTAAATTTATATACGTGTATAATACGAATTTTTTACAAATAGATATGAACTTTGATTTATATAATTTATCTAGGATAATGGATGAAAATGCTAAGCTTACCTCTATTTGTTTATCAAGTGATTGCAAGTATGCTTTGGTGAATCTTTCCACAAGGGTATGAATGATCGAATTTATCATTCCTTAATGTGTTAAATGTTTTACCGAAAGAAAACTTATAAAATATAGGAAATTCATCTATGGGACATTGAAGAAAGACGAATTGTTCGTAAATATTATGGCCAGAAACAGGAAAAGTTTGTTATTCGGTCTTGTTTTGGTGGTATTGATCAGGGGTTCATCGTCAGTGGTAGTGAAGGTCTGTAGAAAAATTTAATTATTTTATCATGTTAAATGGTTCACTTTTAGTTATTTTATTTTATTTTTTTTTCAGACTCCAACATTTACGTTTGGCATCGAGAACACGCTACGATGATCGAAATCTTGTCTGGTCATAAGGGTGCTGTCAATAGCGTTAATTGGAGTCCCGTTAATCCATATATGTTTGCATCTGCCGGAGATGACCATACAATCCGGCTGTATGTTTATGTTTATGTTTATTTTTATTTTTATTTTATTTTTTTGGTTGTTATTATTAGGTATATTAATTTGTTTTTTTTCAATTCACACAGATGGGGTACACCCAATGCTGCGGATCACAAAGGCAAAATGAAGACCTCGTGACTAATGACTGTAGTTGATTGAAAACTTCTAAGCTTAGCCGAGTCGACAACTCTGATACGGCTAAGCCGACTTAGTCGGTTATTATCTCAAAAAAAATAATCTGCCAATAATAAACTATAATCTGGAAATTCCCATTGGCCACACTCGCATTGTTTTATTTTTTACATAAATAAAAAAAAAAAAAATAAGATAAGACTCGTTGTATAATAATAAAAAAAAAAAAGAACGATAAGCGTCGTTGCGTAACATCTTCCAAATTAAAAAAAAAGTTATGTAACATTCTAAAATGAAGCTGATCCGCTGATCCAGAATGCGATGATACGGTGCCCCGATAGACGTAGCCGTGGTATGACTATCCACTGACCTGAAAGAGAAGACCAAAGGAGATAATAATTTAGACTAGAAGGGTTTGGGGCATGGATAAAAAATTAAGCATGTGCCCCTATTTTAATAACGCGAGCAAGAGTATGCTATGTATTAAACTGAAATCAATTAAGATTAGATTAGCGTTAGTGGATTCACCAACATTCAGCAAATCGACCCAAATTTGGATCGGATTAGGCCGGAATTGATAAATACATTCTAAAAACACAAAATTTTACTAAAAGTGGCACTCGAAACCGACCCGGACCAGGCCACTGTTCGGGTCCAGGTCAATGGTTTTTCTGACCCGACCGGTACTGTGTCTTTATTTGAAATAAAATGACGCACGTTGAGTGGCTGAATTTGGGTTCGGACCGGGATTTCGGGTCGGATCTGGGGTTTTTTGGTTTCGGGTCTTATCGACCAGAATCGTCTCGTGAAAAACACTGCCAAAATGATAATATAGTTGGTCGGTATTATTCCTTAATGTCACCTGGCTCCGGCCTATTCCTGACCCCAAATTGACGGGGTAAAATCGCCACCCAAAAAAGTTTCGAAATTCATGTGAGATTGTCAATTCATCATGATTAGGATCATGATAATATTTAGCAGATATTGATTTAATAAGTGATTTTTTTGTCTTCGATTCTTCAAAATGAAAAACGATCGTTGCAATCTCGACAAACCAAGTGATTCTTTTAAAAGCATAAAATCAAATAAACACAATATTTCTAAAAAATACATTGATTTCCGTAACCAAATTTCCACTAATAATAAACGAAAAAAAGAATAAAATTTAATCAAAAAATGCAATTGCACCAGAAAATCCTGTAGATTTTATTTATAATGCTCTTCCGGAAGAATATAACTCTGATTATTTATTTGAGCAAAAAATTTTTATAATTCTGAATTCAGGACGCAATTGAAGAAACATAACGAATCCAAATAGTGACAAATGGCTCGATAGTATTAATAAAAACTTTGATCCATTGCATAAATTGGAGAACTATAATCATTTTAAAAGATAATGGAATATTCAAATAAGTAGAAAAACCGTAATCATAATACTTTCTGGCTGTAATAAATATTACGTTTATTGAGTTTATTCGAAGTGATTAATTTATTATTTTTTTTTTCAAGTTAAATGAAATTTTAGTGCTTGATATATTTGTCATGTGATGTTCGAAACGTTTTAGGTGACGATTTTCATGATTTCCGAGGTCAATTGTTTTCGAAAAAAAAAGGTTTGGGTTCGAGATTTGTTAAGGCACGAGATTTTTTACGTTACGCCAGATCCTGATTTTTAATTGGCCAATTGATCTCGGGAAATCGATCCAGTGTCCCGGTGCTGTTGTAACTTGCTAAGATCGATTTCGTAGATCTTCATTTAATGTCGCACGGCCAGTTAAGTATAACATGCCCGTCTTTCCCTGCGTCACCACCAAAATTTCACTGTCACGTGACAGTGAGATAAGTCTCATACTCTGAACCTAATAAAGACTTATCAAAAGGTTTTTTCGTTCATGACACCCTATAAGTTCACATTCTTCAACCTCCAACGACGGCTCTGACGAATGGAATGTACTCAAATACCTATAGAAAAAAGGCATTAGTATCAACAAGGGTTGTTATCGGCTTGAATGGCTTAGTTTGGCTCCTAAAAACTATGGCTTCAGCTTGAGCTATGACTATTGGGGCTGTGGTTCGAGCCATAACTTGAGTCATAGCTCAAACAGTGGCTCTAGTAGCCATGGCTTAAGCCGTAGTTTTAATAGCTGGAAAGTGATATTAATCACGTAACAATTATAAGTCATGACTCAAGCTATGACTTTAAGCTATAGCTTGATTACGATTCAAGCTACAGCTCATTTGGCTTGGGTCAGCTCAGCTCCATTATACGGCTAGAGTCGGTCTCAAAGAAACCGCTAACAACCCTAGTATCAACGGTAATAAGACTCAGCGAAAGAAATTAGTAATCAGTTTCCTCTTTCTCATTCTAGCCCGCACCAAAGAGTTGATAAAACAATTATTTTTATCTTGCATTGTATACTTACGACTTATGCAAACATTCATGACTTAAATTTCTATTGAAATGTTTGTATTTAACATACAAATGTTAACGATTTAAAAACAGACATGCCTCTATGAATCTTGTAATGAGATAATAATATACCCTGTTTTTATATGTGAAAACCACTCAATAATGGCTCAACTTATTAAAGGAAAACACTGCTTTTAATTACATTTTTTATAAATAAGCATCCAGATTTATTTTCAATTGATTTATTTTTCTTTCCTCCAACTTGTAAAAATATCTTTCGTAAATTATAAAAATGAGAATTTTATTTTAGTACGTGTCATGGATCGATTGGTACCAATTAGGACGGAGCATATTATTCAGAATTACTTATCGATATATACCATGACACTGTATATACAAAAACAAACAATAATGTTAAACTTATTAAACATATGCTCTGTATTAAAAAAAGCACGTTATTTACCGTCCTTAACACCAACTTATTTAAAGACATCAAGTGAAACAAGTCCATTCTTCACCCAGCAAGGATCCGGCCAAACCTTTGGCAATAAGCGAGCTAGTTAATCTTTGAAAAAATAGATCTATTATGGACAATGTTTAAACTTACTCTTGCAAATACTCTTCCTTTGATTAAAGCATAAGGTACGGGTCCATAATTTCTAGAGTCAGTGGAATTACTCATATTATCACCTTGTATCCAAACATGACCAGAAGGTACCTAGTATTTATGAATGAATTATATAGAATTTAAAGAAAAAAAAAATGCTTAATGGCAATTCTTGACTCACAGTAATATATCTACGATTGACTGCTGTTGGATCGATGCACACTCGATCCCCTGGCTAATCAAATTGAATAATTAATTATTATAAATTGCCTATTATATAACCATTTTAATAAAAAGTTTAACTTACCATTCCTAAAATGCGTTTACAAACTGATCTCCAAGGATCCGTAGGAGTAACACAAACAACCACATCCCCAATTTCAAGAAGTTTTAATCTATGAGTTATGCGTTCTAATGCAATGAAATCCCCAACCATATTTAAAGTTGGAAGCATTGAGGGTCCTAGACACTTTTAATGCATAAAATTCATTTATTGAAGTTCTGATCTGGGAGTAGATCTTTTACGCGCCTTTCTTGCAAGAATAAAGTAAATGAATATACCTGAGTTATTTCTATTATGTATTCATTTGTAATATGTATAGTACAGAAGACTCTGATTCCTACACTAAATATTTTTGCAGCTTTACGAGCAAAAGGTGAAATATATATAAAAATTGACATTAAAGCGCGAAGAAATTAAACGAATGCCGTTGATCAGAATCATACTTTGCACATGATTAAAGTTTTGCAATAATATGATTGGATAATTTCGAAAAATAACATTTCCTTTTTTAGAATAACAATGTATTATAATTATATTGGTCTATATGTAACAATGAAACAATAAAATGAGATTCCCATTCAAATACATTTATGTAATATGCAAAAAAAAGTATTATCTTTATATCAAATAAGGCATAAAATAAGTCAGCCTGGAATTGATCCACACATATATATTAGAACTTTAAATATCATTTAATTAATGTTCTGAACGGATTGATGATAACCCGTTAAAAGTATTTGTAAAGTTAAAATTTTGTGTAATTCCTTCTACAATTAGTCGTAAATTGCAATGAAATACCCTATGTGATGCATTATGCATCACATCATACATAAATAGTATATATTTTAAAAATCGACCTATCTATTTGTTACACCATGTATTTTCCATTGCGTTTACGACACTCTAAATTTGCTAAATTGCTCGGGTAATTAATTTATATACTTTAGTGTACTTTTTAAGAAGCGACAAATCATTATAAATATTGTTTAAAAAATAAAGATCGGAGCAACCAAAATTTAGGGTCGGAATAGGCCCGGAGCCAGGCCGGCATTAAGCAATAATGCCGGCCAATTCCGGCATATTCCGACCCTAAATTTTGGTCGTTCTGCTGAATTTTGGTTGTTTCACCCGTTTAACTGCTTATAGTTCCGGGCCGAATTATGTCGATCACGGCCCGAAATTATTTAATAATGGTTAAATAAAAAAATTAACACGGCTAAACGATTAGTAAAATATTAGGTAGTCTTAATCTATAAAATAGCATAAACAAAATCGAAAATTCATAGTGCAGGAATCTGGTCTTATATATAAAAATATATTTTTTATTATGCAACCCTTTTTTTTGCTTTTAATAAAACATTAAACTCGGTTGGATAGATTGAGATAATTTTTTTTTAAAATTGAAAGCATAAAGAAATAGTAAAATTGCGCCAATTTTTTACTATGAAATTTGTACTTTTTAATAGAAAATTACTCTAATTTTTTTTAGTTCTATACTTGAGTAATACTGTATTAAAAAAAATCACAAGTTTATTTTTTATTATTTACCGAACTTAAGACTAATTAGAAATATATATATGTGTGTTGTACCCCGAATTGGAATCTTTTCCGATTCAGAATCGGAACAGTCACGGATGAAAATTTTGTAATTTTGGCCTGAATTATACTATCAAAATTAAAATTTTATTATTCTAATTCTACAGTGCTAAACAAAAAAAACCCTGCACCTATATCTGATTACAGAGAGGTGCTACAGCCTTAAAATTTTCCAAAAATTTAGTAGATAGTTAGCCTAGGTTGTGTATTTTTTTTGGTAATTTTTTAATCACTAGAAAAAAATTTAGATAAAAGCTAAAGTTTTAATTGCCGATTCGGATATGATCGGCACTAATCACGTGTAAATTATTATAGAAATTGGGGATAATTGTTATAGTAA
>CAJVQC010001174.1:0-10694 GCA_910592285.1 Racocetra persica
ATAAATTAGTATTATGTCTAAAAGATCCATCTGTGTAAAATACTAACTGATGCTGAGAGCTTCCCTTTGCCAAAAAATTGTTTTGGATGAGGTCTTCTTGCATTCTATAACTGATGTATTGTTTTTTAATGACTTCAATATCCAAGTCGTGATAGCAGATCTCTTGCATTTTCCTTTCGTCTGGGTGTATTATTAGGAAGGAGCTTTTTTGTGTTGTCAAAAGGGTCTCTTGGTTAACTTTGAGTGTGTTTCTTTCTTGTTTGTTTATATACTTTAAGATGGACCCCTTTATTTTACTATTGTCAATCCAGCATATTATATATAACTTTAAATAAAAATACTATATACCATATATATATATGTTTTAATCAGTGTTGAGCAAATTAGTGGTCAACCAAAAATTTGCTGGTCAAATTGGTCTGGTCAAATTGGTCAATTGGCCAAACTGGTCCAATTGGTCAAGTCTATTATATAAATATAATATATATATTGTATTGTATTATACAGTATAATAAATCATATTTAAATATTCTATTTGACCAATTTGACCAGTACAGATCCTTTGACCAGACCGGTCAAATTGGTCAAATTGGTTTGATCTAATAGTCAAACTGGTCTGGTCAAGCCAATACTGGTTTTAATATATATCAAAGATAATTAATTTAAAAAAAATTAATTATTTTCTACACTATCTTTATACTAACTTTTACAATCAATATTTATTTAAAGCATTCTTTTCATTCTCTTTTTTTTCTTATTTTCTTTTTTAGCTATTTTTATATTTATTAAATTCAGATTTCTTCTTTATTTTTTTTTTTACTTCAGCAATCCTTCCTTTATTTTATAAATCAGCAATAAATTACAGTTAGATACATCAGTTAGCTAAACTTACGTTATCTTGTAAAAATACTATATGCTTGTCCAAATAAAGAATCTCTCAATCTGTCTCATTATTGCAGCAAAATTATAGTCACCTATAATTAAATACTAGAGTATGATCTAGGAGTGACCCGCCTAAGTGATAGTTTTTCTCCTTCTGGGATCCTCAACTTACTGAGAATGTAAACTATGGCTATCAACAGATGGTTTCACTAATCTTGTCAAAATCACTGCTCTACAATAGAGTACCACCAATCTGATGACACTTTTTCGTAGAGAAATAAAAAAGAAAAAAAAAAGTGTAAATGTAAAATGAAAAAGGGGCAAGTAAAAAAAAATGAACATACAAAGAAGATGACCAAAATATAAAGGAATTAAAAGACTATTCTAAAATCTAAGAAAACTTGTCTACAGATATAAAAACCTGCTAACCAGATGAAAAACTATCTACATGATTATAGAAATCTATATATAGAGCTATTTGACAAAGACACTAAAGTGCACTTTAACCTGTGCTAAGGGATAAAAATTATATGCCTATGACTTTGAACTATTACATATCTCATAAAACTGCTCCAGTTGCCAACTCTCATATTAAATCCAACTCGGGTCCTGAAACGTCTGACTTCAAAGCCTTAACATGTGATCGTCAGTTTTAATTTCAGCCTCAAAACTTCTTTCTCACATGTGTTTGTTGTTTTTTCTAATTCGTCATATTGCAACTCGAGACTTGCTGAGAATAGAAGTGGTAAACAATACCGATCCTTTGCCAATCTTTTGGAGGGGGTAGCCAAATCCCCCACTTTTTATTAAAAATTATGAAAAAAAGAACAACCCAAGGAAAAGTAGTGTTGCGAGGTTTCAAATTTAAAGAGCACTTTTCCAATCTGTTTGTTTTGTCCTTTAGTCCTTCCAAACATAGATTCCTGTGCTATAGTGTTCCCAAAATATCCTTTTGGTTTGGATACTAAACATGTAAAGAGAGTCTACCAAAGAGAAAAGCTTGATCCCTCTGTAAACTAACATACAGTCGCCTGCGCCTCGGTGTATCACGTCTGCAGTCTTCATCGATAACACTCTGTTACCAGGGATGAAAGTTTTACTAGAACTTTAGGCTTCAACTCTTCATCTTGCGTTTGGTAAAAATTTGGTTCAAGTGATCATTAGGAAGAGTTTGATGAATTTCTTCTTTATTAATCTTCTCTTATTTTTTTGTTAATTTATATCTACTTTCACTTTTTTTTTATTAACTTTTGTTATTAGATTTTCTTTATTACTTTTCTCCTTTTTTTTTTTTTCTTTTATTTTTTATAATTTTTTTTTTCAAAATACGTTGGCAGTGTATATATTGTAATCAAGAGTTTTCAAAATCTTATATTTTAATTTAACATATTTTGCAAAGCTATCTATATTTTAGGATTCTACAAATCATACAGCTAATATTAAACTAGATGATGATATTTGGAATCTTCTAAAATATATCTCTAATGATAAGTATTCTACAGAATATAAGGTATATGATTAATTATTCAATAATAGTTCTAAATCATTATAAATGATTATATTTATTTATTATTAGTATTATTACTATATATTTTTAAAGTAGCAAGTATGGACATTATTTTAAATTTTGGCCTGAATTAAGCTTAATTCATGCTGAAATTCAAAATAACATCTATGCCTGCTATTTTGAAATTTATGATTAGGGATGGGTAACTTACATAAGTTATTTTAACTGATATAAGTTTTGATTTTGGAATATAATTTATATGTAACTTATGTAAGTTATAATTTTTTTAAAAAAAATTTAATCATACTATAAATACGATTAATAACTATAATTAGAATTGAAAATTATATTTTATAATCTTACAATTTTTAGTAACATGGTTGTTATATAAATTTTACATGTAATATATAGTACTAGCACTATAAAAAACTTAGCTAGCATTATTAAACTTCAATAAGATTCTGTAATTTTACAAATGATCAAATGATCTAATATAATATGATTAGCTAGTATGCATCTAATTATGCAATCATAATTGAACCAAAATTTATTGAAATATGTATAAAATCTAAACAACCAAAGCCTACTATATATGTTCAAAAAAATTTACAATTAAAATGTTTATGTTTCAGAATGATGAGATTGAAGAAGCGAATTAGAAAATGTTGTGATAAAAAAAAAAGTATTAATAAGATAGTGTCATAGGTAAAATCTGCCCAAATAATAATCAAAATAATGGCTCTATAATTGAATTGAAATATGATGATGTTCTATCTAAAATACTGGTATCAAGACTAAGAGTTGAATCTGGGTTAAAGCTACCTGGGTAACCCGCAAATACAACAGATATCTAGTTAAGATATTTGTTATCTGGGTAACCCTATCCAAGTAGATTAACCAAATAATTACCCATGTAAAATATAAATTTGCAACTTTGATTACATACTGTAATGAAAAAATAATATCATATTTGTAAATAAGCTTTTTGTAACCTTATAGTTTAGTGTAGTCACAAGGTTACTTTAATTAGATTTTCATATTAATGTACTATAATTATGTAGTAGTATGTAGTCTAATAATATGTATATAAATAGGAATAGCAGCTTAGATCGTAATTCTTTAGTTCTTGTTTAGTTTTTCTTAAGTATAGTTAGTTTAGTTTTGTGAGTAGGAACAAGAGATACTTTAGAGAATATTTGTGTACTGGGTATACTTGATAGAAAGATACTTACTTGTATCGCTGATAATATTAGTATTCTTAGTGCCTTGTATGTGATCATAAATATTTGGTTTATTTCTTTTAGTGCTTACGATTCTAAGCTAAATTGGCTGTATTTATATAAAGTTTCTCCTCTAGTTATAGCATTCTTGGTATGAATTGTGTGAAGTGAACAAAAGCCAAGAGTCGGCTTGTATTAAGAAATATTGTGTAGAGTGAACAAATGCCAAGAGTTGGCTTGTATTAAGAAATATTGTATAGATTAAATGAGAAGGAGTACAAGCCGAATTCGTATTGTGTTAGAAAAAAAATTAATAAAGTAAACACAACTCAAATCTGCACTGTGCTAGGTCAAAAGAATCTAAAAATAGCTGAGAAACAAAAGCTGAATTCGTTTTGTGTTGAGTTAAAAATAACTAAGCAAAACTTGAATTCACATTGTGTTAAGTCAAAGATTATATAAAAAAGATTGGGTATTAGAAAATAATTTCACGTGATACAATTTAATAAATACTCTTCTTGTAAAATTATAAATTATAGCATATGAAATAAAGTTGACATAGTATAGCTATATTAATATACTACAAATTATCTGTAATTTTATTTGTTTACCTAGATAATTCAGATAACCCAAATATACCTAAATAACCAAAAAACCTAACTGATAGTTAACTGGGTAAGGTTTTTTTTGAATGGGTCTAACTCTTATCCAAAACCTCTATTGGGATCTCACAATTGAATAAATCATGCATCTAACTAGCCCACAATATAATCTACCACTCTGCTAAATATAGAAGGGTCAAATAAAACCAATCTAATCTCTAGAGAGTAGTTTTAAATAGATAATAAGATGATTTTGTCTTGTTTGGGTAGAGTCATAAATAGATGCATAGTGGTGACAAGACAGGAATTAGATGATTAGAAATGGCATTTTGCTTTTAAAAATGCTGGGTCGTGTGATAAAAGCTAAGTAAAAGGAGAAAATTGGCTTGTAGTTAGTGCATACAGTAGTAAAATATTTCAAAAAGCTAACATTTTTTTCTTCTCTGTATTTTTACTATTGTTATAGACAAAACCGTGATCTTAAGCCCTTGAAAAGTAACGTGAAAATGATGCAAGAATGTTATACAAAAGAACTATCATACTACACTACCCCAAAATTCTAAGAACCTGAATTATGATCTCATAAAAATATATAAGCTAAGCTCCCATCAACAATCTTATTGAGGAAAAAGATACTTACTCGATTCAGTATAATAGCTGTCAAGGTAATATTACTTTGTCAAGTAAAATATATGGCTGTAAAAGAAGAAAAGCATATGAATTAATAAGTAAGTTAATAAAACTATGGGTAAAGAACAATGATAGTGTAGAAGCCTTTATTTGACTTGCCTTTTTTTCTATTTTGTTAAATATTTCAATAAAATAGCTATATGCAAGAAATAGAGAATTAGACTAGAAAAGGTTGTATAGCTAAAGTTCAATAGCAGTATAATAAAAAAAGATGATGAAATTAATTAGAATCCTACCTGTTACAATCCAAAAACACTCGATAGTAAAAAAAAATCATGGGAAAAAATTAGTAGAAGTTCTAAAGAAATAATTAGCAACATAAAAAATATATATAAACAGTTTCAAAATAAAAAAAATTATCTTTTGTAATTCTTAAAATAAATAATAAAATCAAAGATCCTAATATAAAAATTAACAAATTAAATAAACTATATAAACAATCACAAAAAAAAAGTAAAAAATTATAAATTCTTTTAATTTGTTTTAATAACAAATTCATGCTATAACAAAAAGAAGATTTTTGAAGCAGATTTAATAAAATTAATCAAAATGAAAAAGAGTAATAGAAATGCAAAACATGTAGTAATATATAGATCAAAAATGAGTCATGAATGCAGGATCATTATAACCAATGTGCTTTAAAAAATTTAAATAAAGAAAAAATGTCTGCTATTATGAATGATAATAATATACAGATTATAAGAAACAAACAAAAATCATCAATAGAAAATTATTTATACAAGTTTATTAAAAAAATACAGCAAATAGTATAGAACCTAGTAATAGGCAGACTACTTAAATAAGCACTCAAAAGGCACAGGTATGGCTAAATGTACTCTCCAAATATGTATAATGATATCTTTATATAATAAAGCACAACATGACCAAAAGGTCACCTTAATACCAAAAAAAAAAAAGTTTATTAAAAATAATCAAGAAGAGCTAGAAAGTTTACTAGCATATAGATTTTATTCTGCTAGTATTTCTTTTAATATTATAGAAAATGAAGATATAAAAGCTTTTTTTACAAAAGCATGCCTATATTTTAAATTGTTTTTATGAAAATCTCTTTTAAATTTGCTTCTTACTAAAGAGTATAATGATATAAATATTGTAATTAATCATTTACTTAATAAAAAATCTTTTTTTTCTTATAACTGATGGCTAGTCAAACATTCATAAAGATTCTATTATTAATTTTATGATTACAATGCCTAAATCTATTTTTTATAAATCTATATATACTAAAAAAAAACATCATATAGCAGAGAATATTGCAGAAGGAATTGAGAAAGTAATACAAGAGCTTGATATTAATAAATTTGTGGCTATTATCACTAACAATATTGCAACTATAAAAGCTGCGTAGCATATTTTAAAACCAAATACCAAACAAGAATATTTTTAGGTTGTTGGGCTTACAGGATCAATTTATGAATAAAAGATATCTTAAAATTAGAATAGTCAAAAAGTATATATAATATTGCCAAAGAAATTGTTAATTATTTTCAATCATATTTTATTCTATTGGCAGCACTTTGTCGACTTCAAATTGAAAAATATGGAAATATAATTGGCTTGGTATTACTAGCAGATACATATTGAGGATTAGTATTTTATTGTATGAATCATCTATTACAAACAAAAAGTGCTATTCACTTATTATTAATTAAAGACAGTATAAATATTAACTATAATATCAAACTTCATATGATGAATAATCAATTTTGGCAAAATCTTAAACTTTTTTGTGATTTTTTTGAGCCATTTGTTAAATTTATTCATAAATTAGAAGGAGATATACCACTTTTATCATCTGCATTTTTTAAATTACAGCAATTAGAAATGATAGTATATAACAATATCTGTATTCCAAATTTAGTAATTGTAGAAAGTATAAAATTAGTAGAACAGTGATGAAATGATTTTTGTATAATCTAGCAACTATGGCTGCATATAAATTAGATCCAAAATATTGTAGAAAAATTTTAGATCCACAAAAATGGAATGCTCCAATAAAAAGAGAAATTATAAGTCTTGCTAGGCCAGAAATGAGAAACAAGTTTTAGAAGAACTTGCTGAATTTGTAGAAAGAAGTGATAGATTTTTAGCTAGCTACTTGTAGAGTATATTAAAAGAAAAACTACATAATTAGTAGAATTTAGTTAAAACACGATATCTAGTATTAAGTGAAATTGCATTAAAATTACTCTCAATACTTGCAACTTTAGCTAATAGTGAACAAAACTAGTCAGCCTTTAATTTTGTTTATACAAAGTTACGTAATCACTTACTTAATCTTTGTATAGAAAAGATTGTATATATTTACTGGAATTTACAGGCTTTACATTCATTAAAATAGCCAATTTCAGTTAATGAATTAAAAAAAAAAAATATTTAATTGAATATAATACCAATAGTTAACAAACAATTGAAAAAAAATCAATCTAAGAAAATGATTTAGAAATAAATAAATCAATAGAAGAAAGTTTCTTTTCGCAAGAATATAATTTGTCAAATATGAATGATATAGATTATGTTGATATTGATGATATGAAAATTTATCATATAGATAATATGGATAGTAGTTCAGGTAATATAAACGATACAGGTAGTAGAGATAATATAAATAGTATAGATGATATAAGCGATATAGAAATATAAAATAGATCATTAATATAAAGCATAATTTTTTTTATTTTTTGCAAAGAATTTGTTTAAGGCAAAATTTAGTATATTATTATTTTAATATTATTATTTGATAGCTTTAGTAAAAATCATATTTAACAAATAAACATTATAGTTTTCATAGTATTTATATTTACTAAGCATAAAGTTAATCTGTATTCTATTAAATCATATCTGTTGATAAGTTTTTTAAATATTTATTCACTTGAATATAAGTTAGTATATGCTAAAAAATTATTGCTTTTGGTATAAATATGTAAGTACTAATAAATAATTTTATCTTATTTTTAGTAGTTTATATAAAAATATTGATTATTGTCTTTGATATTTGTGTTGATTATTGTTTCTGATATTTAATACTTATAAATACTAGTGATATAATTAATAAGAGAGTAGAAATATTGTTGTATGATCTGTAACTCATACAACTATTGATCAGGATAACTGCTTTTTATATCAATGCTAGCCAACTTTATTATAATTTTGGCCAACTTTATTATTATATATTTGTAAGTTACATAGGATGTATGTAATTTACAATATAACTTACAATATAAGTTACATTGTCAGATAAGTTATCCTATCACTAGTCGCACCCCCTAAGTGTATATACTGGAGACCAGATATAATTATGCATTTAAAGAGGGTTTGCATTTATAGGATTAACTTCTCTAAATGCATACTTTAAAAATTAGATATAAAAATACACTTAAAGAAGGTTTGGCTTATAAAATTAATAAATAAAAATCTAGTTAATCATATATTATAAATTCATTATACAGGTTAGTATTTTAATATTTGTTATATGTGATTTGACTTTTTACAATTGAATTCATTGCAAAATTTTTAAAATATATGCATATACGTATATATATCTAATGTTGGTATTGAAAGTAGCTAGCTAGTTCAAAATTGGATAAAGTTTATCGTGAGAATTTTTAAATAAGCTATATATTTACTAATATAGAATCATTTTATTAATTTGGCAAGACAGAATAACAGTACCACGGTAAGTAAACTTTGTATACAGTATTTTATTTTTAGAAGACAAGAACAATACTATAGATAAAATCATTTTTTTTTTGAGTTATATAATTTAGCGCATGTGCGTTGTAACGCACCCACCTGATTGACCAATCAGATCGTAAGATCAGGTGTAATATGAAATAGAAAAAAATAACGATGTTTTAAAAAAATCACTTGTAACTCATAATTTTGCTTATGAAATCACCTTTTGCGTTCTAACAAAAAAAAATTCTTTGCAAAATTTTGGGTATAACTAGCATTTACCTAAAATCTAACCTAATCATAAATTAGTGCTAACCCTTACCCTAAATTAATGCGTTATTAGTTTGTTTTGATTTTATATTACACCAGATCTTATGGGGTGTGCAAAACACATCCACGCAAAATAATATAATTCTTTTTTTTATGTATTTTATTTTTAGAAGACAAAAACCAATATCACAGGTTAATTAAAACATGTTACTATTTTTTTAATCCTTTATCATATATTCATTTTTTAGATACTATTCAAGATGAGAAATCAGGCCCTGAGAACTTTTTAAATCTATTTGTAAAAATTTAATATTATACACTTTGCAAAAAGATGTGGCTATATGATTTTTGCGATAATGATCAGAGAAAATTTTTGAGATTTTATATTGTCTATTGCCTTATATTTTCAAATAGTCACATTTATATTTCTTTGAAATCGGTAAAATTCTTAAAATCTATAGAATTACATCATTTTGCAAAGTACAATAATCATTCGAATTTGACAAATTATGATAGTTTGCAAAAAGGTGTGACCCTGTGATTCATAATGATAGTGAAAAAATTTAAAATTTTAAAATTTCTATTGATCATATTTTTCAATTAATAATATCTATATTTATTCAAAATCTCTAAGATTCTCTAAGAATCAAAAAACTTACTAGAATCGTTTGATTTCTCGAGATTCTATATGTTACAATAATCAGCAAAAGTCATACCTTTTTGCAAACCTTCATAACATTATTTTAGGATTTCATCCCTATAAATTCACTCAATTCAGGTTATTAAAATATTAAAATTAATTTTTATTAAATCACATTATTTGTTTTATTTTAATTCTAGTTTAATTCTAGGTTTGTATCTAGAATAAAGCTTTTATATCAAACCTTATATAGAATATTACTTGTGTATAAGCATCTTGTGCAATGCAAACTTTATTTTAATCAACTCATGATGACTATTATAAAAATAAAAGGCTTATTTTTGATGACTATTTTTATGCGTATTTCATAAGTGCTACCCTAATAAATTTAATAGTCTTCTTTAAACTTACCAATTAAATATAATTAAAATTATTTTGTTCTTATAGATCAAATTAATTAAATATATAATTTTGTAGAGTTTTGTGTAATATAAAAATTTATTAACTTATTTGTAAAAACAATATACTATCCCTTAAACCGACCAGGTTTAGCAGGCATATTTGACCGCTAAAATAATTGGAAAAAAGATAAACTATAAGTAAAATTTTTTTATTAGAAGATGAACTGAAATTGGCTAGAGTAACTCACAGAAACCCAGATCATGTGATTGTGCAACTGTTATATTATTGCACATATCATATGATACAAATAAAAAGGCGTAAACTCAAATTATCCAGAAAATAGTATATTTTTATTAACGAGTATTTTGTTGGGTCAAAGCTTCTAGATCGCTTTGAAAATTTAAATATAAGTAGTACAGACTTTGATGAAATAATATCATATAAAATTTGGAACTTATCTATAATAAATTTTTTTTTTAATTTTTTTTTTCTTTTTTTAATTTTTAATTAATAGTGATCAAAGATAGTCACTATACTACTAATAGTAATCACGATATCATATGCTACTATCACATGATATTAAATTATGAGTTGGTCTGCAAAATAGCAAACTTTAATTCTAATTTAGAATAGGGTACTATTGCTTATAATAATCAAGCACAATTGTACAAAATCAAAAAAAAACAGATTTTAGTAGGCAAATTTGCCTACTAGATAGTTTAAGAAATAAAGACAAATAAAAAGCTGATTAAAAATTTTTGTCAGATTAATATGTCTTAAATTAA
>CAJVQC010001175.1:0-10693 GCA_910592285.1 Racocetra persica
AATTGTTAAATTTGGACCACTGGGTGGCGAGTTATGTAGGTGTTTATAAAAATCGCTTAAATGAAATTATCTTGTGAACCAGTGATCAAAACTCAATGATTTTGGTACCATTCGATCTGTCTCATTGAGACGAATCGAATGGTACCAAAATTGCCGAGTTTCGATCACTAGTTCACGAGATATCGTAAAATTTGTCATTTTTTAGCAGAGTAGCAGATTTTTGCAGATCTGCACCATATTTATTTTCCCGATGGAGGTGAAAAGGGATAATCGAAGTGAACAAGTAAAAAATATTTTAAATATAAAAATTTATTATAACTAGTCAGTCCAAATTAGAATAAATTGGCTACTGAGTTAAACTTTCGATTCACACTCTCAGCATTTTAATTTAAAGATTTCATTCTCTATGTAAAGCACCCAGCTGAAGACTATAGAAATTCTATTAATCATGAGCAGCTCTTCTTTAAAGTTCTAAGCTGCATACCATTAATGAGAAACGTATGCATCTGAATTTCTGACTATTTTATAAACTTTTCTGGCTAGGTATTTTGAGGTTTTTTAATGGTGATTATCAGGTTATGAAAAAATCATTGGCATAATATTAATTATATAGAGATTTATATCAAATATTCTAATTTATATTTGATAATTTACTGTATATGCATTGGTGCTGTCATGAATTGATATTAAGTTTTAACTTCAATGACCTAATTACAAAATACCTGAGAGCGTGACTTTTAGTGTGTCATCACTAAATAAAGAAGATTCTGACCAAATTTTTCTATGCCATAATTCTGAACTATCTTCTTCTTCAATACCAGGACCAAAATACATTCTTGAGAAAAGTTTAGAATTTTTAAGAATTTGTTGTATGTGATCGATGATTGATAATGTATATGCATTCTTGATTAATAATAATATGGATGGTGATTTACGAATATTTATTTGAACTTTGTGCTAATGAATTGGAAGGCTAGATAGCCTTAAGCAATATCATTTTAATGATTATATATTTTGGATATCTCAAGAGGGTTAAATTGATCATGTAACATAATAGCCACAAGTTTCTGATAGGCTGCGGTTGCTAGTGATTTAGTTAGCAAAAATAAATATATAGCAAAAAAATAAAAAAAAAATTTTACTTACAAATAGAATGTTTTATCACCCAAATAAAAAAAGATATTTCGGTAAAGTTCGCAAAATATGGGTTAGACTTATTTTTAAGGTGTTCTGAAAGCCAACTTATCGGTTCTTCTAATATATCACTAGATTCTTCCTCTTTAAATATATTATCAGATTTTTTCTTTTCAAATGTATTATCAGATTCTTCCTCTTCAAATATATTGTCAGATTCACCAAATATGCTGCTGAATTCTTTTTCATATTCTTCTTCAATTATATCACAAGATTCTTCCTCTTCTGATACATTACTGGATTCATTGCCTTCTGTTGGTTATTTTGGTTATCGTCACTCTTCTAATAATTGTTGTCCTCCTAGTGATCATTGTGATTGTTATGGGCTGGAAGATGCTGGCTTCTAATATTTTCATTTAGAAAATAAGCTTTATCTTTACCAAAAGTATTACTAAATGACATTGAGACGTTTTTGAGCATAAATGTTAAGGAGTCTTGTGATGAATTTTGGCTTGTTACATTATCTACATCATCAATATTAAAAAAATCCTGATATGATCTATATTTGCGAAGCTTTAAAAGTGGACTGTCAGTATTTCGGTTTCTGTTTCATGTATGTAAGGTAAGAATTTGTACTTTAGATATATTTAGGAAAAGAATGTGGTTTTTTTTTTCATTATTCACTTTTATTTAATTAATCATATGATAAAAAATACAATACATATTTTATTAGTTATTGAGTTACGTACGTACATATGTACGTACATATATATTTAAGTTATTTTGATACTTAACATGATCTTGACTAATCGATTGTATTACAATCAACATAATAAATCAAACTTGTAAATAACTTGAATTCAATTAACAATAGTGCTTAATTAATAATACAATTTAACAGTTACTATAAATGGCTATATAAGAAATGCAAATGTGTATTTCAAATTTTTACTTGCAAGTCGATTATAATTGGTTTAGAAACTAAGTACATCTTGATTCTAATCCTTATTCTAGAGGCCAGGTAGTTTTTAAATTGATTACCAACAAATTTATAAATTAAAATCATGTGGTGTATATAAATACCTTCTAATAAAAATAATTGATTTTTTTCAAACTGAGATAAGTAGAAAATCATAGTTCTTTGAAGATTAAAAAAAAAAAAAAAAAAAATCATAGTAATTTTTTTTTCAGAAAAATAAAGTCTGTCATAACAGGTCAATTTTAATATAATGACCTTACTACAATTTCAATATGCGTAATAATGTAGATTTATACCTAAGATAAATTGATTATTAGTAAGAGTTGACTTTTCACTAATAGAAAATAATAAAGAAAATACATATTTCACTAACATAGTAGGTGCGAAAATTGTCAAGTAAAATTATAAAAAATTCACAAGAAAGAAATAATAAAGGAAATTTAAGTTCCTCATAAAGTATTTTTTATATATTATATGTATATATGTACAAATCATACTATATTAGCATGGTTTTAAAACAAAAATGCAAAATAGAAGTCTAAATAGTAAAACTAAAAAGGCTATTTAGAACAAGCAAGGTACATACGTATATACATATGCATACATTTTATCAAAAATATATATTAATAAAAGAGTTTAGATGGAATTCAAAACTAGTTTACAGATACTGAATGTAGGTTTAAATGACTTTTGAGCAAAGAAAGGTATATATAAATCAAAATATAGTTATGAATATTTTACAAAATCCATTGTACATTACTCCAATTCTTTCTGGCCAAAATAGATCTGAAGTTGGCAGTCTATTATTAACGGGTACTGAACATAGATCTAAATGATTTATTGACAAAGAAAGGTATAATTGAATAAGTGAATTTAAACTCACAAAAAATAATCTAATTATTGTCAATTCTTTCTGGTCAAAATAGATCTGTAGTTGGCAACCCAACAGTTGTAATTAGTCAATACCAGTCTACGAATACTGAACGTAGATCTAAACGACCCATTAACAGAGAAAGGTAAACGAATTAAACCTGCGCAAAAAAAAAAAATAAAATAAATAACTATAATATTATCAATCAATTCCTTCTATCAAAAAGTTCTGAAGTTGGTAACCCTTATCCAAAATTAATCAAACTACAGATACCAAATATAGACCTAATAAAAGAGTTGAAAGATATATTTAAATATGCGAGTTTAAACCTATACACACAAAAAAAACTAAATTATTATCAATTCTTTCTGGCCAAATAGATTTGAAGATTACAGCCTGTCACTTGAATTAAGTCAAAATCAGTCTACAGCTACTGAACATGGATCTAAACAGCCTATTGACAGAGAAAGATATAATTGAATATGCGAGTTTAAACCTACACATACAAAAAAAAACTAAATTATTATCAATTCTTTCTGGCCAAATAGATCTGAAGATTACAGCCCATCACTTGAATTAAGTCAAAATCAGTCTATGGCTACTGAACATAGATCTAAATGACTTATTAACGAAAAAAGGTATAATCGAATAAGCAAATTCAAACCCACACACACAAAAAAAAACTAAATTATTGTCTGGTCAAAATAGATCTCAAAATCAGTCTACGAGTACTGAATATGGATCTAAACAACCCATCGGCAGAGAAAAGTATAATTGAATAAGCAAATTAAATCCACACAAACACAAAAAAAAAATAAGTTAATATTAATCAATTCTTTCTTGTCAAAAGTTCTGAAGTTGGTAGCCTTTCATTCAAAATTAGTCAAATCCAATCTATGGGTACCACATAAAAAGCATAAATTAATATACAGTATATGTATGAAGTCAAAATATAGCTACGGTTGTTTTACAAAGTCCATTGAGCACCACTCTGGCTCTTTCTGATCAAAATGGTTCTGAAGTTTGCAGTCCTTTATCTAAAATCAGCCGACAGGACCGTGAAGATAGTATTCAAGTAGCTAACTCGAAATCTAATGATAACATTTCTGATAGACCACAATTTCAATCTACAACCGATACTACTTCTTTCTCACAAATACATAAATTTGAGTCTCATAAAACAAACTTTGACTTATATAAGGAACAACTTCTGAGCTGTACAAATACATTTTTGGATGATGATGATGATGCTGAATCTACTTCGCATAAGAATTATTTTATTCTTTTTATTATCTAATATTAATTTTATTTCATTTTAAATCTTTAATATTAGCTTTTAGCTTGCGTGATATATTCTGTCAAGATATAACAGTATTTGAGATTGCAACATTTGTTGCAGAACATCCTGAGATTCTTACGATAGCTAATTTGATACATAAAAGTATATAAACAAATTGGAATCAATCTTCCACATCTAAAGAACCTATATTTAGAGAATAATCAACTCCATTATTAAATCAAGATAAAGAACTATCAATCAGGGAATCAACTTTAAAGGTATACATTTATATATTTTTATAAAATGTTATTTATTTTTGTCAAAGCTTATCATCTTTCATTTAGGTGAGGCTTCAAATATGGCTTGAAGAATTAAAATACCTATTTCTTTAAATGCAGAATCTATCGCAAGCAGCATTCGATCACTTAGTAACTACAGTATTACCAAGTTTCAAACTCGCAGATGAAGATTTCTAATAGCTTCTTGAGAAATCTAAATTAATATTTAACGAATTTTATTACACTTTTAATAAAGATCTCAAGATACTTGCCAAAAGCTATATTAATAATTATAGATACGTGTGTATAATACTTTTCATAACGATAGATTTGGTAGAAATTGACTTTTATTTAAGTTTCAAATTTAACTAAATAAAGCTAATTGTTAAAGTTCTTCGTATAAATTAAAATATTAAATAGAAACCTACTTTATAAACTTAGCTTATCTTAAATAAAGATCAATCTACCAAACTGTTATCATATATCATACCACTTATTTGGCTGTATATTAACATTTATTTATTACAGCAATGAAGATACAAATTATTTAGATGAAAGTGCATTAAACGCATATATTGATCACGATGTTTTGACAAAAATTCTGCAAAAGTATCTCTCAAATACTAGAGAATCAGAACTTGCAGATAAGACACAAGGTGCATTAATAAAATTCATCTGAGCAGTGTTCAAATTACATATCATTTATATTTATAAAGAAACCAATCGTGAGTTCACTTCATACAAACAAGTTCTAGAAGATGTCAAAATATGGACCAAATTACTATATCACTTGACATTCCAACATGGGGAAAAATAAATATATTAAGATTATATTTTGTAAAATATGATTCAGATAAACTGTTTTAGATCAAACATTAATATTTCTATATTAGTATATGAAAAAGGTCTAAAATTCTTTGTACATACAAGATTGCACATTTTGATTGATTATAATAATATCTGTTAATTGGATTACTTATACTAAGTTACAAGAATAACTTCGAGATGTTAAACTTTAAGCAATAATTCAAATCATGTAATACAACTTGAATTAATAAATTTTAATCGCAATATGCTGATAATTTGTAAGAAAATTTCTCTTAGTGCAATCAATTTAACAAGATGTTATTTATAAAATTCTAAAGTGCTTTTCAAAAAATAAGATATGCCTGCAAAATTAATTAAAAATAATCAAGGCCTTAAAAAAGGTCATTTTAAACTATATAAATAACTCAGAATTGGATTGAAGCCTCCTTCTGTATATTAGTTATATAGAATAATGGAACAAAGAGTGGAAGATAATTAAAAGGCGAAATAACAATCTTTTAAAATATCAAGTAATGATTCATAGAAATGACTTCGTGTGAGGCAAACTAGTATATATAAGTGCACTGAGAGAAAACCTGTCATCGGGTTTTCAATTATATTTGGTCCCAGACATAATCTATTTATTAATTTATTAGAGAACATGTCCAGTACAAAATATTATTGAAAGCCTGATGACAAGTTTTCCTTTACATATTACCAGAAAAACTATTACCAAAAAATTCTTTAAGGTAAATCAATTGATTATTTATTAAGGTATCATCTATACTTTTTATCCAAAATTAGAACTATATATATTGTAACCATTCCTAATCTGGGATAGATAGAATGTAAAGATTGTACTATGTATTAGCTATTGCAATGTTTGTGAACTATGCTTTTTTGAATATTCACTTTTTACACATTATTTTAATATCATTTGAATTATCTTAATAAGATGATTCAAATATATTATTTATTTTTATCATTATTAAAAATATTCAAAAGCATGATTTGCAGGTTTTTTCTTCTCGTCACCCAAATAGTGTATTTCTCAAACACCTCACCTAATAAATTGAAAGAAAAAATTTTAATTGGTTGAAAATTAAAAACTGATTAAGTAAGCTATGATTTTGATTGGCAAATAAGTGCTACAGAATGAAAACCTGGAAGTGAATATTTAAGTTTTCACTGTGGCGAACTTAACCCTGAAACATTATGATATTATGTATTGGTATTGATAATCGATGTCTGATTTTTCATTTATACCAAGAATCTAGAATCTAGATTCCTGTTGAAGATGAAAAAATCAGACATCGATTATCAATACCAATACATAATATCATAATGTTTTAGAGATTAAGTTCACTACAGTGAAAACTTAAATATTCACTTCCAGGTTTTCATTCTGCAGCACTCAAATACAGGAGTTTTATAAACTTAAATTTTAAGATATTATTTTTTTTCTTTGTGGCATTTATATCACTTAGCTTTTTCATATTATATATTTACGTGAATATTTTTAATTGATAGCTATTCAAGTTATGAATATTTATTGCCTCACATATTTTATTTACTGTATTAAAGATAAGTATCTGTTAGTCTATTCATTTAATTAGCAAATCACGAGTCATCTGAACAAATATATTTTTTTTATATATAAATTTTACTATAAGCCTGAATATGGAGTGCACCTATCTAAACCTTTTTTTTTACTAAGTAAATCACTTTTAGGCTTGTAACAAAAGTTGTAAAGCTCATCAAGAAATATCTAATGGTAGCATATAGGCTAATTTGTAAAATTAGCAATAACTTTTAATATACTGATCTATTTTTGATAATTTAACTACCAAAATGTTCATCTTGATGAGATGATTCTAACGAGTCCAAAATCATCAGAATCCAATTACAGGATCCTGAGATCATTCTAAGAATTTTAAAATTGCTTCAAAAATAGACTTTATTGTGAATAACTTTTTGATCCACTAGTCTGTTTTGGATGATTTAACTACCAAAAAGTTCATCTCAATGAGATGATTCTAATGAATATAAAATTATTAAAATCAAATTACAGGATCTCGAGATCGTTAAGAATTAGTGTAAATATAGACAATCAACTGAGAAATGGGTTGCATATATAAATTTATATATGCAACCCATTTCTCAGTTGATTGTCTACATTTACACTGATTCTTAATGATCTCAGGATTCTGTAATCAGATTTTAATAATTTTATATTCATTAGAATCGTCTCATTAAGATGAATATTTTGGTGGTTAAATCATTCAAAACGGACCAGTGGATCAAAAGTTATTCACAATAAAGTCTATTTTTGAAGCAATTTTAAAATTCTTATTAAAATTATACAAAATTTAAATGATCTCAGGATCCTGTGATTGGATTTTGATGATTTTGGACTCGTTAGAATTGTCTCATCAAAATGAATATTTTGGTAGTTGAATCATCGAAAACAGATCAGTAGATCAAAAGTTATTGACTAATTTTACAAATTAGCCCATATAGTAAGAACGTTAAAATCGGCTTGGTAGTTCTTAAGAAATCTTTAAAAAACTTCTTTTTTACATATAAAATTTCTTTAAAAAAAATTGATTTTTTTTAAAGAAATTTTATATGTAAAAAAGAAGTTTTTTAAAGATTTCTCAAAAACTACTAAGCCAATTTTAATATTCTTACTACTATTAAATGCTTCTTGATGAGCTTTACAACTTTTGTTACAAGCCTAAGAGTGATTAACTTAGTAAAAAAAAGTTTTAGATAGGCGTGCTTCACATTCAGGCTTATAGTAAAATTTATATATAAAAAAAAATATTTGTTCAAATGACTCGTGATTTGCCAATTAAAATAAATTCAGATTTTAAATATTTATTATATTTATTGTACTTATTTTTTCGTATTATTTAGTGAATAAATTTAATTAAAATTGATAATCGATGTGCTATTTTAGTTTATAAATATTTACCATTTTACTATTATACCCAGATTGGGAGCTAGTCAATATCCCGATAGTACTATAACCCAAAGTATGAAATTCTGAAAGAATATTCTGACAATTCATTAATCTAAAAACTAAATTCTAATCATGAAGAATCACATATCCATAAATATATTATTCTAATGCAATAATCTTAAAACCCTATATTAGAGTAAGGGTAGGTATTAGCAGCATTATAGTTATTTGACATACAACATTCAGGATTATGTATTTACAAGATCGTGATTCTTCAGGATTATAATTATCTAGTTTTTTTTTCAGGATTTAGCTTTCAGATTAATGAATTGTTAGAATTCTTTCAGAATTTTATACTTTGGGATATACAGTAGTACTATTGAGATTTAGAGCTTTGGAAATTTATATCAAACCCAATTGAAATCATCTTAATTCCGAATCAGAACAGCTCTCAGGTAAGAATTTCGTAATTTTGGCCAAAATTATACAAACTAAAATTTAAATTTTTTATTCTAAATTCAATTTTAACTCTAATACCAATCCAAAAGTTCTAATTTTGCTAAAATAGTTTTCAAAATTCCTATCTGAAATGAGTTTCTGGTTACATAATGGTCAATGATCTACACCATACCAGATATATGGTGGTAAATAATTCACAGCAGCCACAATAATAATTATCACAATTCAAAAAAAGTACGATAAAGGCTTCGCATATAAAATAAAACAATATATTGTGGGAGTATGTTAATCATCACCATAATATAACCAGACTTTGGAGAGGCAGCTCTGTCAAATTTACCCGATTTTAATAATTTTAAAAATTAGCAAAGATGAATTATTATCTATATATAATATAAAAGTTTATATAAATATAAAGGCATTAGTTTACAAATCAGTTGAGATAGTGAATATTAAAAAAAAATATCAGGTTGAGTATTATCTTTATAGAATTAAAATGCTTTATAATTAGAACGTAAAGAATTTGTAAAGATAATTTATTTGATAACTTAATAAACATGTTCTAGTTATTTATATTACTTCTAAAATAATTAATATTTTATAATACTAGTATTTGTTTTTTATATAGAATAAATATTTATATTGCCCCTGTTATATGACCTTTTTGTCACGGGTCATGTGCAACATATAAAAAATATAAGCAGTGATTTTCCATGCTGATCATTGTTTATTTTCTTTTTTTTGTTTTAGCCTGTGTAGACGTTTTACTAACTCTATTTATTTTCCTTTTTCAGACTTATAGATCATAAGTCATTTCTGGTATCATCGTTATTGGAGCGTTGTTATTCGAATTGTTCTTGGATCATCATTACTAGAATCGCGGTATTGAAATCATCTTTACAGGTGTCATTCTTAGATCATTGTTAGAGCTTTGGAGTTACCGTTACTAGAGCTATTGTTACTGGAGTTGTGCTACTAGAATGCTGTTAGTAGAATGGAGTCGTGTTACTAGAGTCACTATTAGTGGAATTAAGTTGCATTTCTTGTTTCTTGCTGTAGTATTGCTGTTACAATATTGTTACTGGTGGTTTCTATTGTCTTTGGCGTGATTAACTGAATTTTTTTTTTCAGATAGCTAGTTCATAGAACTGTTGTTTCTGAGGTCGCTTAAAGCCAGGTACATCATGGAGTTACCCGATATATTACCCAGATCAGCCCAAACAAAACAAAGTGAGATGACAAAGAAAAAAACACAAAAAATATAAAAAGCTGCCATCTAAACCAGTCTTGGTTTACTAAGTAAAAGTGTCGGAAATGCGATTTTACTATAAGAATTATTTAATCTAACTTTAAGGGTAGAGTATACGTAGATCATTTATCATATGATCTGCATGGCAAATTTTTTTTGTATAACAAATTACGTAGTAAACAAATCTAATTGGGTAATTACCTGTTTTAGAAATATTTTTACTATGTTTTTTTTGTGTAATCCTGGCAAATTTGAGAAATCCCCAAGAACTTTATGACATATGTATGTCCATTTTTTAAAAATAATATAGCCCCCGAAAGTTTTACTACTATAAATAGAAGGTTTGATTTGTATGTTACAAAATTTTGGTAAAATTTAACCATGGTTTTGAGAACTTTTACTAGTGACGTATTTTAATTTATGCATAAAATCCCGTTATACCACTGAGATTATATGATAAATGATCGACATACACTCTACCCTTAACTCTATTTTAATTAAAAATCAGAAAATTGAGTAAGCTCGTGATGTACCTGGCTTTAAGCGTCCCCTGTTTCTGGTATTTGCTTGTTGATCTTTGTTTGTCTGATTCGTCGATTTGTGGTGTTGGTATATCTTTTATAATTTCATTTGTATCATCTGAGCTTTCCATGATTTCATTTCATTCTTTAA
>CAJVQC010001176.1:0-10692 GCA_910592285.1 Racocetra persica
TATGAATTTTAAATTTAGAAATTTTACTTTAAATTATCTTCAATCTAATTATAAAACTTTAATTTATTTAGTGCGTAAGTATATATTATTTTATGATTACCAGCAAAGATCAGCTTTAATATAAGTGACTCTTTCGGTAAAATTTTCGAAATCGAATTCTGGAATTACACAACCACTGTATCATATAACTCATGCCACATAATTACGTGATTTTGGGCGAAATTGAGTCTGGTAATTCACCTACAAAAAATTTTCAGGAACGTGATTTTTAGCCAAATAGATCGAAGGATCAGGTGTAACGTAAAATCAAAACAATCGAATTAAGCGAAAGATTTTTACCGAATTTCACAAGGAACTCTTTTTTGTTAGAACGCAGAAGGCAGTTTCATAGGCAAAATTTCGCGTTATTAACGATCTTTTAAAAAGACGTGATTTTCACGTTACACCTTTTATCTAATTGGCTAAATTCATGTGGCGGAAAATTTTTTGTGGTGAGCTACAGGGTAGGATGTCGAGGATTATGCGAAAGCAAATTTTCGCATCGCATAATCAAGCAAAAAACAAGCACCCAGATCACGTGGCTCGAATAGGATTGGTCGTTAAGAGTACGTTGGTACTGTAATGCGTTATTTAAATCAAATCTGTGTTTAGTATATATAATATAAAATTTATTACGCATTTAAAATTTTTATATAGATCTCGATTTTTATTTATGTATTATAATATTTAGCAGATGTACAGGATTAACGGTTAGATAGTTTAGGATAAAATTTTATGAGGATCAAATATTATGCCTTTACAAAGATGCAGGGCTATGTTTTTCTTTAAACATAACAAAAATTTTTTTTATTCTACTAATTTAAAAAGGATTTAAATCAATTTTTTTTTAGATGTAACCGAAAAAATAGCTCTGTAACTTTGTAAAGACAGTAAATTTTATCCTAAACTATCGAACCGTTAAGGCTGTACATTTCTTAAAATTCGTTAAAAATTATAAAAAATAAAATCGAGATCTATACGTATAGAAATTTTAAATATAAATTTTTATATTCTACTATACATAGTTTTGATTTACATAGTATTTCGCCCACCCCAATGCATTATTCGGCATAAAGTAAATTCTGAAAAGAAAATTAATGAACCTAAATTACGTTGAGGCAAAAATAGTTGAAAACTTCCGAAAGATGTAAAATAAAACATCGCATCTTCTATTTAAATTCGAATCCTCTATTTAAATATTTCGCATCCACCGCATAATTGACCCCAATCGCATCGCATAATTTACCCTTTCGCATCGCATAATCCTGGACACCCTACTACAGGGGTTGACGAAATTACACTAATCACGTGATCACATTATCACGAATAAATCGGAATTTAAATTGATGGCCAAAGTTATAATACAATTTTGGAATTTTCCAGAGGGTCACCTATTAATATTCTATTTTTTACAAAAATTAATTATAAATTTCTAATATTATTCTAATTTATTTTTTAAATTATTAGCGAGTAAGTCAACTTCATTTATTTATTATTATTATTTAAATATATAAATTTTAATTTATTTTTTTCTTTAAATTATTAGCAAGTATAAAAATTTATTATCTTCTTTTAGTGTTATATTTAATTAAATTCACTATTAACTAAATTCAAATATATTGATAATTTAACCTTTATTTTTTCGAATTAATCAGCAAGTAAGTATAATTGATTGCATTAATTTAAATTAAATTTTTATAGCTCAATAATATATATTTTTTACTTATTTTTGCTGTTATTATTATCATAGCAAGTAAGTTATGCGCTATTTTATAAATTTTTGGACTATATTGTTTCGGCTATACTAAATCACATCAGCGGTGTTCAACACCATAGTTGCTATATCTCAAAAAAGTACTAGTTAACACATGTCAGTGTACTAAACAAAATATTTAGCGCCTCCAAAAAATCTTACTCCAACTAAATTTAGACCTATATCTTTACTATAGTTCAGGTTCTCTAACCCTAAATTTTACTAGCAAAGCTACTAAAATATATATGTGGTGTTGAATACCACTAGTGTGATTTAGAGCTATTGTATTTTTTAGTTTAAACTAATATGTTTTTTATTAAATGTCTAATTAATAGCATGTAAGATAAATTATTATATTTTTTATTTTAATTATAATTTTACTAATTATGCATGTTTTTATTGGTTTTATTGGATTATTAGATAGTAAGTATAAATTTTATTATTTTATATATAGTTTCTTTAAACTGAACATTTAATAAACTTTGTCTAAATCAAATTAAAACTTTGGTTTATTTGGTTTAGATGCCAAGTATTTTTAAATTAAACTTTTAATACGCCCAAAGTTCAGTATTGAGAAATTAACTTTGTCATTTTATAAATTATCTTTTAATTTACTTTTATAATTTATATCAATTTTATTAAATAATTAGTTGGTTGGTATAAGATTTTTAATTTTTTTTATTATATATAAAATAAACTTTGCTAAACCAATTTACTTAATTTAATATAAGAGTATTTATTAAAACAAAATCGTAATCTATTTTTTATTTTTGTAGTGGTGTTTGTGATATTGAATCTTGAAAATTATACTAATATATATTTTGAATTAATTATACTACTTTTTAGTATTTATTTTATAAATTTACTATTTATTATATAAGCAATACAAGTAAAGGCTTGCAATGATTTGTCAGATTTGATAAATTTTATTAATAGTTTTATATTTAATAGTAAATAGTAATATTAGAAATTAAATATTATAATATTAATATAATTAAAATATTATTTTTCCAAATCTATATTTAGAATAACCTCTTTATTATAGTCAGTATTTTACAAACTTTATAAATTAATTTTGAATCAAATTCAAGAGATATATAAAAAATATTATTATTTAAAAGATTTTTAAAAAATATTAGCAATATTTAATATGGGGTTCAAATCAAACCAAACCAAACCAAACTTATTACAGATTTTAGTTTAGTTCTAAATTTAAACAGAACTCAAACCTGAACTTTTTTAGATCTTAGTTTGATTTGAGTTTAAATATTAAACTACAAGCCTGATTCAGATCTAGTTTGAGCTTAGTTTAGAATATACATGTGTCTCTAAATTGCCTATTATCTATCTATTATATAAAAAAATTAGATTGTTGCAAAAAATCAGATATTGTATATTTATATAATATTTGTGCATGTAACAAATAAAATTTTCACGATTTATATATTCTGTACTAAAATAATACATGTATCAAATATTGTATAAGTAAGCTGCTCAGTATGTACAAACCAAAATTTAAACTATACTATACTAATTGGCTATAATTCCTAATCTTAATAGTAATATATATAATATATATAATACTGATCAGTATAGTTTAAATTCTAATTTGGTCTGTATATACTGATCAGCTCCTAATTCATCTAAATCTTGCAAAACTTTAATTTGGTTTCTGTTAGCAAAGTTGATATTTTAGCTACTTTCATTGTTTCTAGTAACTGAATAGAATAAGAATCAATATCTTAGAATTTATAAAAACAGCTATAATGCAGATCTAAAATTTTCATATATTTAAGTATATGTATTATTTTTAAATTTTGTTAATTATTAATCAGCAATTAAAAAATAACTCAGGTCAGTTCTTGATGCTGATTATACAATACTTAACAAAAGTTTTCCTGCATCTATAAATCTCTTAAAATCATGCTTAGTATTTTTAAACTTTCTATATATAGGTCTCTATATCATTTACAGGTTAATAAATTTTTTAATAGATATCTACCACATAAATGTTATGAGAGCTCTAATATATTATAACTGGATAATTTTTTGTTTTAAATTGATGTAAAGTTTTCTTAATAATGACATAACCAATTTTGATGATTAAAATCTTTTTTGAATTCTACAGTTTTGTAGAATTCAAAAGAGTCCTTAAACACTAAAATTGATTACTTAGTTGTTGAGATATTATTGTTAAAAATTGTTAAAAAATTACAGAATTTTAATTTTTAACAAACTTTTAATAAGAGCTCTTTTGAATTCTACAAAACTATAAAATTCAAAAGTGATATTAATCATCAAAATTGATTATATCATTGTTAAGATATATATATTTGAATTTTTAAAAGAACTTTTAACCAATATGACCCAAAATTTGACAGCTATCCAAATTTTTTTATAGATATCTCAACAACGAAATAATCAATTTTGATGTTTAAAAACTCTTTTGAATTCTACAAACATATAGAATTTAAAAGAATCTTTAAACATTAAATTGATCATTTCATTATTAAGATATACTATTCAAAAATATTTGTGTGATTTTCATATTTGGTGATCATGTGAATATTTATAATTATGCAGTACTATAATACAGATGACTTACTATTCTGTAAAATATACAGATGATCATCTTCAAGAAATTCTTTGCTTACAAAAAATTTTAAGATACTATGCATGATTTTGAAAACTTATATTGGGGATGCAGGAAAACTTTTGTCAGGCACTGTAAGACTTGTATACATATACTATATTGGTAACAACATAAACAAAGTACAGTCAGGTATATTACCAAAAATAGGCAATATAGATTGCCCTTTTTATAGTATAGAAATATAGATTAGATGATTCCTTTTTATTTGATTACACAAATCAAAAGCTGAGTTATATTTCAGCAGCTGAGTTATATGTTAATAAGCTTATCAAATTGTAAATTTTGAATAGTAAAATATAAACTTTTTTCAGGTCTTATATACTTTTTCTCAAAGTGTAGATCTAGAAAAGATCACTACAGATCATGAAACTATGAATATTTTGCTTTTTATTTATAAAAATTTTTGTCACAAATATATATAGCAAAAAGCCACAAAATGTAATCAAAAAATGTGGCTGTAAGCCAATCAAAATTAAATGGAATAATCTAGAATCAATTTTTATTTTTGGTAATATACCTAACTGAAGTAGTTCTTTTACTGTTATATGCTTTTTTCTTCATGTAATTATAGATTTACAAGTTATAATTTTCTATCACCAATAAGAAATAAGTAGAGGTTAAAGAACAAAAATGTTTATAATAAGCACCTAACCAGGAATTGAAATGTTCAACCATTAACTGATTAACCGATCAATATCTAATTAGTAAGTTATGAAATTTTTGAATAGCTAAAAATAATTAAACTATTATACTGTATTGTATTTTTAAAAGCTACATATCAATAAATATCAAAAACTGAATATATAGCAATGAAATTTACTATCTCAGTTAAACAAATACTTGAATAGAGCAAATATAATTATTATTGCTTGATCGAATCTTCATTATGAAGAAAAAAACCTATGGGATTTGGAATCGCCACCACATAGTACTTTGAAGAGGATCGTTATATTATGTTTGCTTCTGTTCTGTCTGCTTATATACAAAAAATTATTGCTTGTGACCATCATTTTAACAGACCACTTATACTAAATAATCTGATGGGTTGAGTGGTATAATAGAAAAATCTTGAACCAGCTAAAATCATGCTATTTTGTTTAGAAAAACTCTATTCCTCTATAAAGTCAAAAAAAGTCATAAAAGTAGACAGTTTTAATCGTTTAACCATATTAATCTTATATTGCAGTATAGCTATAGAGTTTTATTAATAGTATAAAATGCTTATACAAGTTAACAAATAATCAAGTGGTTATTAGTTACTGGGATACGATCATAAAGCAAAATTTATATTATATAGTTACTAAACTGCAAATAATATCCTTGTAATACTATGCAGCCATGAAGCCTTAAATCTATTAATACCTATCGATATAAGATATATATGTATCTAAATTAAAATATTGATCAATGATCATTGCATGATCTACAAAGCAGCTTGATATATATATTTTATTAAGATTCTTGTACTACTATGCAGCTGTAAAGTCTTATATATATCAATACCAATTTGCGTTATATGTTTAAGCCGTTGATTTGATGACTATTAAGCTACTGCTTTTAGCTACTGAACTACAATTATACTAAGTAAACTTTAATTTATAAAGTTATTAAGCTATATTTAAGGTTCTTGCACTGCTATGCAGCTGTGGAGCCTTATATCTATCAATATCTATTAGTATAAAATACTTACACTAAGAAACTCTATGTTATGTATTAATTAAGATTATTGTACTACTATGCAGCTATAGAGCATTACATATACCAATTCTCATTAGCATTATTTGCTTAAGCTATTGATCAGTAGTTATTGAGCTACTTTTAGTTATTAAGCCATGATCATACTAAACAAACTCTAATTTATAAAGTTATTAAGCTGCAATTAAAGCCCTTGCATTGCTATGTAGCCATAAAGCCTTATATCTATTAATGCCTATTGATATAAGATATTTACACACAAAGTAAAAGATTGATTATTGTATGATTATGCTACATAGCTCTATATTTTATATTTATTAAGGTTTTTATACTGCTATGCAGCTATAGAGCATTATATCTACCAATGCTCATTGGCATATGATACTTAGCTATTGATCAAATAGTATATTGCTCTGTATTCAGCCAATGTTCACAATCATGCTAAGCAAACTCTAATTCATAGTTCTTGAACTGCAAATAAGGTTCTTGCACTTCTATGTAGCTGTGAAGCCTTAAATCTATTAATACTTAATAGAATAAGATACAAAATTAAAATATTGACCAGTATTCTATATCAAATAATCAATGAGCTGCAAATAAAGTCCTCATACTCTATATAGCTATAGAGCCTTACATCTATTAATACCACCTTTAATATAAAATTAAAACAACAAGCTCTATTATATCAAATTTTAATATTAAAAAAGATTTTAATTACAGTTAAACATCTCTATAATCACACCTTTGGCTTTAAGAATTTGGTAATTATAAAGAGTTTATACTTATATAGAGGTTAAATTTTATAAGTGTTATATAAGTTGGTTTTAAAATTTTATATAATTATAAGCAAATGTGACAATCGAGGAGATAACTATAAAGAGGTTTGACTATATATATAAACTATAATTATTTATAAAAATTTTAAAAATTATAAATTTAGATTAAAGATTTATTAATAGGCCAATCACAAATTATCTAAAAAATATTTTTTTATATATAAATTTTATTATAAATCTAAAGTGCAGAGTTTTTATCCAAATTTTTTTTACTAAATAAATCACTTTTGGCTAGTAACAAAAGTTATAAAGCTCATCAAGACATATCTAATAATAGTAAGAACATTAAAATTAGCCTAGTAGTTTTTAAGAAATTTTTCAAAAAACATCTTGTTTACATATAAAATTTTTTTAAAAAAATAATTTTTTTTAAAAAAATTTTATATATAAACAAGATATTTTTTTAAGATTTCTCAAGAACCACTAGGCTAATTTAATATTCTTACTACTATTAAATGTATTTTGATAAGCTTTACAACTTTGTTACAAGTCCAAAAATGATTTATTTAGTAAAAAAAAGTTTAGATAGAAGTACTATACTTTATAGACAAACAAACTCAAAAACTTTTGGATAAAGTATAGAATTTAGTAAATAGAGATATTATTACTGCAGCTTAGAAGATACTATTCAAGAAAAATTTCTAAATAAACAAATTTTTAAAGAGAAATATGAAAAGAAATCAGAGTTTTTATAGCTAATAGTTCTTTTAAGTAGATAGATAAGCCTAGATAAAAAGAATCTTAAGCTTTGCTAACTAGTAGATAAAGTTCAAGAGTTCAATAATCAAATCAAATTTATCAATCTCTGATATAGAATCTATATAAAAAAGAGCCAAAACTAAATCTAGAAGGTTATTAAAGACTTAAGAGGATAGTAAACAATCTTTAACAAACAAAGAAATGAAAAATTAGAATAAATTAGAAGAAAAAAAAGATATAAATACTAAATAATCAATAACAACAAGAAAAAATGATAGGAAGTCTATTTAAAAAACCAAGTAAAAAAATCAAAATTGATAAATTACTTAAAGAAAATAGGTTTTAAAAAGTTTGATTATATACTCAAACAGAATATTAGAAGAAATATATAAATATTTTAAGAACCAATTTAGAGTGAGAAACTTTTAAGAATATATACTAGATGAGAGTTAGTCTAAAATATAAAATCTAAAAGAAGAAATATAAGATATCTGATATAATGATCTAAATAAAAATATTTCAGAATAAAAATAGTCTAAATACTAATAAGTTTAAAGAAAAACACAGTACTAAGTATTTAGATATCATATATACATTAATCAAAATAGCAAGTAAATGAGCCCAAAGAATATTTAAAACTATAGCAAGTATATATATAAAACAGACAAAAATTTTAAAAAATAAAAATTATTCTAGATATATTCAATACTAAAGAATAAGAACTAATAATATAATTTAAACAATATTAGACTAATTACATATTTAAAAACCTTCTGCAAGTGTATAACCAAGATACTCACAAAAGATTTGCAAAAACTCAGTTAAAAAAACTATATTAAAAGGTTTCAACTTTACAGATCTCCTAGACAACTCCACAGAGAAGCAAGTACATATCTTTAATACAATTATAAAGATACAAAAGACAACAAAAAAAGCTATAGATCACACTTCAGATATAAAAAAGTATTTGATTTAGTATCACTTGAGGCTCTACAAAAGGTATTAGAAAGAATTAAATTGTTTGAAGTTACAATCAAGCTTTTACTAAATCTCTTTATAAATTGGTAATCCAAAATCATTACAGATCTGGGTTTAACAATTTTTTTTAAAATTCAAGAGAGGAATGAACAAGATAAAGTAATCTTATCCTTAATTTAAAGAATATTTTACAATTCTCTTCTTAAAAGAATTTAAGAAGATATTAGTTTAGACTATACTATAAACTACAGAGACTATTACAATCTAAACTCAAACTATACAATCAAAGTTTATAGAAACAAGTAGTAATAGTATTTGTAGACAATACTACATAAATTGCAAAAAGCAAAGAACAAATATTACGATTGCAAAAAAATTTTTTAAAATAAATAATATTTAGATTAACAGAAAGAAAACAAACTAAATATAATAAGTCAAGTTTCTTATATAAACAACATATATATAATTCTCAAGTTGTGCTATATGCTATAAGTAACAAAAATAAATAAGAGGATAATTGACAATATATATAATCTGATAATCAAATTTGCAAAAAACAAAATCAGAATTGTATTATTAGCAAAAAATAGTATGATATACTATAGGAAATAGATAACTGAAACTTCTTGTGAAACTAACTTTATTTAAACAAATCACAAGTTTAAATAATCATTGTAACTCAATTAGACTAGAAAAAATTTTAACTAAACTAAGGGCTAAAAAAAGACTATCTCTTGTTAATATTTCAAAAACAACTAATATAAAGAAATTTTAGAAGTATATACTAAAATTTGAAAAAACAATCTAGCATATTTAATAATATTAAGAGCAAAAGAGTTAAACTTTTTTTTCAGTTTAATTCTCTTAATTTACTTAGTACTAAAGACTCTACAGTATCTTAGAGATATTATTTATATTGTCAATAGCTCACTGTCTAAAAAAAAACTAGAGTTATATATATAGATTAGATAGGGAGGGCCATTTATCAGCTGATATTTTTTTATTAAGAGGCTACCTCCCTCCTCCTACCTGATTTTAAATAAAAAATTTTAATTGGCTAAAACTATATACCTAATAATTTTTTTTACCCCCCTCCCCCTTAAAAAATTAGCTGATTTCTGGCGTATTAAAAACCAATGTGAAGACCAAATGATAATATAGCAATAACTCAAATTCTTTAGAAAAAGAATAAGCAAAAGTAGAGTATTAAAATAATTTAAAAAGATCAAAAAATTAATTTTAGTAAATTTACAGAGCAGGCAAGTAAAAGCACAATACAAAGCAAAAGATAATAATAGTTTTTTTTTTGGTTTTAAGGTAAGGCCTTGCTCGTATCTTTATTAGTAATTTTGAAATAGTTACAATATAGATTACTATAATACAATTATGAGAGTAACTGTCAGAATAAAAATTTACAGAGCTACTGCTATTTGTACTAGTACAAATAAAAATAAAAATTCATGCAAGAATAAAAGCTCTGACAGAGAAAAATTTATCTGCGATCTAAATCTACTAGAGTGGTCAAAGACTTATCTAGATTACTATAGTTAAGATATGATTTAAAGAGATATTGTACTTGGCCCAAAGATAGGACCAAGTATTAATTTTTTTTTTGGCCTGGCCTACCGGTAGGCAGATTCTAGTATGTGAGTGTAATTGGTCTGGTTCTTTATATAGACAAGAATATGTATATATTTAGCATATACAATTGGTACTTTTGGCTTGCTGGTTAGAATTAAAGTCGTCAAGTAAACTTGAATTGTCAGATTGCTGTATAGGATTGGAGTTGCTACTATATGAGTAGTTTAAATGCTTTTGTTTTTCCAGTTATCGAAATTTGTAAAGTAGGGTTTCTAAGCTTGTTCGTATAATTGTTCATTAATTTTGAGTAGTAAGTCGATTATAATATTGGCTGCTATTTTGTAGAGGATATTATAATTTTAAATAGTTTAAATTAATGATTGGGGGATTAGACCTTTGAGAGTTGGCTCTATATAGTAAGAATAGGGCTGGAGAGCTATATTATCAAAAGCTTTATG